>KZ806944.1:749774-769013 GCA_000696205.2 Oncopeltus fasciatus
TATTATAATATACTTATTTTTTATTCTATTATTATCTTAGATACTTAGGCTTATTTTCAGGTGAATTAGTTGTAGAATTACATTAGTTTTTAATTTAAATAATAAACATTTCTAATTATAAAAGCAGCTCAAACAGTGTATTTCCTTAACTGTTTCTTGATAATTAGCAACCGAATTATATTTGTATTTCAAAGTCAATAATTTAATTATTGAAAATTTAATTCAAATTGGACTATGACTAACTAGTTTTATAAAATGATTAAGCTACATCTCATTGTATAGTGAGCTTCATCAGCGCAAAACAGTAAATCTGTCAGTTCATTCTCTTTTTTTTAATTAACTCTCAGATTAATAAGCTAAAACTTGGTTATTGAGATGAGATCCCCCAATTTGGAATTATACTTAACATCACATTAAAATCTGATATTTTATTGGATCCACAGCACAAACTGCCCTACCAATACATTCAAACATAAAATGAAATATATCACGTTGGGCTGAAAATGATTGCCCAAAGTTATGTTTCTATGTTTTAAACTTCAGGTTCTGTTATTGGTGATCTGAACCAAGTTGAAAGCAATAATAGAAATCATAAGCAAAATTTCAAATTAAGATTTCTCTAGTGAAAAGTTTTGCTCTCTATGAAGTTGATATACAAATGTTTATTGGAGTATCTCTTCCAATTAGCCATAATAATATAATATCACTTTTGTGTTTTTGAAAATGGTGTTATATATTATTCAGGGTGATAAAATTATACTTTTCATATTCGACCTCATTGTAATTGTAGCATCTTCTTTGTAACAGGCAGATGTCCAGAACTCCATACAGCAGTCGCACAATACCAGCTCATGACTTCTCTAGTGATGGCGACACGGATGATGAGTAGGAAAATTTTAAATTTCTAATGATAAACAAAAATTAAACTTCTGTGATAGTCTTTTTCTTAATACTTATTCTTATCAATTACTTGGGGAAAGTAAATGGTTTTTGAGTTTTAACATATTTCTGTTTATTTATTTATTTTTGAAATTATTTATTGTATATACAACGAGACCGCCCTAGACCTATTATTAATTCACACTTAATTAAATAAATTGTATATAGCAATAGAGAATTCAAAATAATATAAGTTAATCTATTATATTGTGATGAAGTTTGTGAAAAGTGCAATACTTCTACATGAATAAAAATTGAGTTATCACACATGTGATTAGGGAGATTAAAAAAAAAAAGAAGATAAAAAAATAATAAAGAGTGTTAAGGAAGTATAGAGGTATAGATAAAAATATTTGTTCTCTGCTCAAAATTTTGTTCAATAATTTTACTGCCATTCTGATACAAAAAATTTCTTGTCTTTTTAATGATAATATAAATATTTTAATGACTTTCTAGAAGCTAAGTTAATGGTTTGCGAGTTTAAATTACTTATAATTAATATAATTCAAAAATTTTCATAATTATTGAACTATCAGTAATGAACTCTTGGCAAGTGTAAATCGGTTGCAGATTCAATTGTCATGTCAAATTTTTGAAAGGCCTCAAGGCGAATGAAATCGGTGAGTGCAGAAAGGGTAAATATCTAATATCTCAATTCCTGGAAAATCGAAAAAAAATATTACCTCATTTCTCTATTCTCATCTAATCAAAATCATATACTCAGATGACGTCATATTTAATTATATCTTTCTTTTTTTTTTCATTATGTATAGTTTTATTACACACACACATACAATTATATAATTATTAATGAGATTTGGGATTTAACACTATAGGAAATAATGTTTTTAGACTTGTATGAATTTTAACATGCATAAACGTTGTAGTTTTTGAAATAAGTAAATTGTCTTAGTTAAATTAACTACTGTCAAAAGCTTCTTACATAAATAATGTCCTTCAACATTCTTAGTCTTTTCACTCATAAGTAAGTGCTACTTACCTGCACCTCTCTCCTGCATTAGTTGCTGACCATGACATTTGTACTTCCCACGACAATAACTATTCCTATATATATATATTTAAAGATTTTCACATCTTCAATATGCTTTTGATGAAAACACAAGTTATTTATGTTGTCTTACCAATGTGCTCACAACGAGCAAAACACATGAAATGTACGAAACCTGTGCTTCATAAGAGTTTTTTAAATATGTGTATTCATAAAAAGCCTAACTTAGTTATTTCAAATAAAACATGTCCTCGATTTGCATCGTACAAAAATAAATTTTGCTGCTAGTTAAACATCAGTCTGCTAAATTTTGGATTATTTATTTTATTTTTGAAATCAGGTTATTCTAGATACAATTTGCATGTTACTTTTCCCTTAAGGTAATTTATAGGCTTATGTGTATAATGAGAAATATTCTGAAAAGGTTCAAAATAATTATCATAGTATTTAATCATCACTTCATTATGATCACTATATGTTTGAGAATTGCTTTTCAGGGCATTGTAAAAGGGTCATGTGTTTCGTACTCTTATTGAACAAGCTATGCATAGTAGTTCCTAGGTTACTAAATCATAGGTTTCATATTTCTCTCTTAAACCCTTTAGAACATTGAGTATTTTTCTTTTTATCAGTGTATATAATCTTTATATATGTTGTTTTGTTCATCTGATAAAAAAAAAAAAAAAAAAAAAAAAAATAGAAATTCTTTGTGGCTGGTAAAAATCTCATACCAAACAAATTTGACCAGCCTTTTATTTGCTGGAATCTTTTAGTCTCTATTAATAAGCTTGTATTAATTACAAACTATTTTCCTTTGATCCTAATAATTTGCATAAACTTAGTGTAATTATGCAACAAGTGGTTAGTTACTCAAAATTTGAGTTACTTCTATGAATAACTGTCATGCTAGTTTATTTTTGTATTTCTACCCTTTTTTCCATTCACCGATTCTCATCTTTGTCTAATTCTCATAATTCTCTAAATGCTCTCTTCTGAATCAGGATTATGGAAGTGGGAATTATTACTGGTTGATATTCACTCTCATGCAATCAATGTGTGTATATTTATAATATGCGTGTTTTTCATTTATTTACATTAAGCCTATCTTTATATTTGAAAATAGAATGAAAATGACTATTCTAAAATAATTTCGTATGAGTTTTGTTTTAATGTTATTCTTTGTAATTGCCTTAAGTCTCAGAAAATATTTTATCTTTATTCTGTTAATTAATATGAAGAGATTAATGAATTGACCAAAAGTTTTGTGTTAAATTTATATATAAATAATTATATACTTACCTTTGTGCTTCACACTTTATATTTCTTAACCAAGGCATTAAATGCTTTTAAATTAATTTATTAACAACTTAACATTAACTTGAAAAATTGAAGATAATAGTGTGCTCTCAGTTGGATTGTTATTCTGTGAGAAAGCTATTTGGGAAGTAGTGCAAGAAACTTTGTTGTTATTTAGTTTATAATTAGTGTGAATAAAAATAATACAAATTTATATTTAGAAAAGTATTTTTGGCTGTTTCATTTATTCATATTTTCCTTATCTTCCCAAGTATAGAAAATTGACATAAGAATGTATTTACCATTTCATCTTCCGGGTTGGACCGAGTCAAATTGTTGTTATTTGCCGAGCTTTCGCACATCATGTGATGGCTTCTTCAGGGCAGAAAAGAGAATTCTTTTGAAAAAAGAAAAAAAGAAATTCTCTTTTCAGCCCTGAAGAAGCCATCACATGATGTGCGAAAGCTCGGCAAATAACAACAATTTGACTCGGTCCAACCCGGAAGATGAAATGGTAAATACATCTGACGACCGACGAAGCCTATGTGAACATTTGACATAAGAATGTTAAAACATTTCATCAGATTTGTCTGCCTAGTTAAGGTAATTACAGCTGTGAGGAGGTATTCTCACTGTTTTGAACAATTTAGGTTTGAATTGCCATTGACTACAAAAATTAACTTAAATACCAAGATTTTGCTTATGCCTCAAAAATTTAGTTGGACTTGAGGTTTGTTTAATGTGCTTATGATAAAAGCTTTGTTCATCTGTAGGCAAATTCATGACACTTGAACTCACAGAATCTTCAAAGAACTCTTGCCCTGTTTGTGAATTTTAAAACTGTTTTTACAACATTTGCCAAAAGGTTTTTGTTCTAAATTTTCTATACATGGGACTCAGAAGTATTATTTTGCCTTGCTTCATTAATTTTCCCCCAAATATTTCTTTGAGAGCTTGAAGAAACTTCATTTAACAGGCAAGTACAGAATGGAGGATCTCTCAATGTGTTGCATTTAACCTTGGAAATATCTTCATTTCCAGAAATGATTCTGTTGTATATCAACCTGAAACTTCTTTATTTTCTGGTGGTGAACCTCTGTGATTGGCAAACTGGGAAATTTCCTGGTTTCTAGTTAGGTTCTTACTTGGTATGGCGGAAAATATATACCTTGAGGTGAGCTCAAACAACTTTCAGGTAATGAATTGGGAACCTCCCAAGGTGTGCTGACACAAGCATTTAGAGGCTGCCAGACCCCAAATAGCATTATAGAAAATATGAACCTTGTCCTAGGATGTAAAATTGGTGAAAGGTGTATCTAATGGTTCAGCAATTGGAACGAGGTATACTGGACAAAATCTATTGTTGCTCAGATTGGGGCTGCTAGAAACTTTGATGAGGAGATCTAAGCAATTCCAATAGCCCACGAATACTCTCCACTATGAATTGTGAAAAATGTGTATAACAGTGTGACTCCTAAGCTGTGCGTCCTCACTGTATCACATCCCTTGTTACATGACTGTAACAATGATCAAACAGAATCTCGAGATATGCTTGAAGACATTTATGGAGTAGATACCAGATAGTTGAGTTATTGTAGCATTATGATGAATCCTTTAAAATATATGAATCGTGAGTAAAAGTGAGCCAACACCCTATCCATGAATGGCTCTCTTGTTAACAATGGGCCTGCTCTACTTAAGTTCTTAATCTTGACCTTCCTTGCCACGAATAGATGACTGATTTCATAGCAATCACCAAAAAAGACCAACTGAATGCTTACTTGCATTTTATACTCACTTTTTGCATTTACTATATAAAACCTCCCACAACTACATATTTCGGATTGAGGATGCTAGATACAAATTTAATCCTAATGACTGAACTGATATAGACTATTTCCATATTAAGTATATAAAGAAGTATGGCAGAGTTTTTAGAAGACCTGTCAGGCAGGCTTCTAAAATTGGGATTTGAAAATTATTAGAGAAAATTTGTTTAACTAATTTAAAAAAAATTTTTTTTGAAAAACTGCAATTTTTCACTACATATCCTGAGAGTGGCAGATACCTATCAAATCAGCAGAAGAGTAAGATAAGGGAATCTTGATATTTTGACTTATATCTCCTGATCATATATGTTCAACGCAAAAATCAATTTAGTTAGGTTAGTGAGTATATAAATGCTTGATGGTATACTTGCATGTAACTTCAAAGTAAGTTTTAGGTTTTATTATTGCTACATACAAACTAACTAGACTATTCTACAAGAGAATGATGGCTGAAAAAGATGAAGCATTTAATAAATGTAACTTTGTCATTGCATGGTTTAACGTTGCTGTCAAAACGTAATTAGGAAGCAACAAGAAATTATTGCCCTTTTGTCACAGCAGCATTAAAATAATTAAGAACTTTTAAGACAATTACATTAAATTATTATTTATTAACTTAAAAGGTTTGGCATTTGACTCATTAAACAAATATTTACTATGAAATAACACTCTTATAATTAAGCAATGATTGAAATAATTATTAATTATCTGATTATAACCCTCACAAACTAAAATAACAGAGTTATTAGATACTGATAATGTCGCATTTGATTTTTATTGTTATATAGCTATACGACCCACATGTTGAGTCTTGGCCTGCTCCAGCATTGACTGCCAGTCATCTCTATTCCTTGCTGCCTTCCAGTTGTGAATGCAAACTATTGATAGTGAATCAGTAAATACACAATCTTCCTATCGGAGGATATATCCAAATCTGTCTCCGATACGACTTAAGATGTCACTTCCTATGGATTCATCCTTGCAGCATAGCCTGCCTGTTGTGTAACTAACTATCTCTGCTTCAAAAGCCTCCCTGATTACCTCCAATATTCTCCCACCTAGGTCCAAATTGTCCACATGCCCTAGCACTTGAATAAGCTAAGTTAAGTGTCCCTGATATCTGAATACCAGAGTTCCTTACAGCTGCCTTAAGACCCTAGTTGAGTAAAAGGCCAAACATTCGTACTTAATACAGGTAGGGCGTAATAACCTAGATGTTTATCGCCTAAACAAAAAAAGCATGTCTATTTAATACAGGTTACTCTCCATTGTCATGTGCTTGGAAGTCCTTATTAATCATTGTTTTGTGAACTTCACTCATATTTGCCGAATCGTATGCTTGCTGGAAACCAATAAACACATGATCTGTGCTAATTATATATTCTCCACTCTTCTTGAGAAGCAGATGAAGAGTAAAGATCTGGTCTGTTATTGACCCAGTTGGTCGGATACCATTCTGGTCCTATTTGACCAAATTATTGGTTATAATTTATCGGTAACCATTGGTTACCTATTTCACATTCTGCATAACGAAGGAGTGTCTTAAATAAGACAGCTGACAAAACTTTGTAAGCACATGGGAGAAGATGTTTTCTCTATAGCTTTTGCATTCTAGAGTATCACTATAATAGTATTTTCAAACATATGAATATAATAGTATTTTCAATCATATTCTTTGTTTTGCTAACAATTGTCAGGCTTCTTACACAATAAAAGTCCCATCATACTGAAGCTACATAAACAGCTGATTTCCTACATGAATATATTGGTAATTATTTCATTCGGTCTCCATGTAAATTAATCCGACCCTCATTCAATATAAGTGTAAAACAAATTCGTTTAACAAAATTTATTAATTTAATTTATATATTTATAAAATGGGGTCTCACCAACTCTCTGAATGATTGACACTCTCAAATATCTTCCTTTATATATAAACCGAATTATATTTGTATTTCAAAGTCAATAATTTAATTATTGAAAATTTAATTCAAATTGGACTATGACTAACTANTTTTTTTATTTAACTAATTATAATAATTATATTAAGATTTCAAATTTCATTCTCCCTCTAAACCCACTCTTCTCGACTGATTTCAGCTATTGACAATCTCAGCCTTTGATTTCATTTTTAAATGTGACATGGCTAATTTCATTGTGAAAAACTGAGTTAGATATAAATTTCATTTACTATCATTTTTGGTGTCTAGTAGGTAGGATCATAGATATTTTTTAAAAAATTTCAAAATCACTGCTATGAGAACAACCTTAATAACTTCAATCCTTCGGAAGAAGCTAAAATCAAATTTAAATTTTAACTATTGTCCTAGAGATACAATACAAAACATATTTGCATACCATAGAGCAACATCTTATTTAATAATAGTTTTCTATTTTTGAAAACTACTTCACTACCCCTAACCATTACAGATGATTTTGGTATTCATTTAAATTGAATTGATAAAATAAAAATAATTGTTAATAACTGAATAAAACAAAAAAGAAAATAAATTGATTATTAAATATTTAAAATTATGCAATAAATGGTAAGGGAATAAGAAAATTCAAAATAAGGAAAACCAAATAAAATTTAAGGGTAAAACTACACATATAATTACAGAAAATTATAAAGAAACATAAATTCATGGTTTTGATTCTTTTTTCAGAAAGGAGGAAAAAAAAAAATTGGTCATACAAGAGCTTATGTAAAGTGTAGAGATATCACATTTATGTTGGTTTCAGACTGTACAAATGAATGAATTTGATATTAAAAGCTGAAAAGGACTACAGGGAAAAAAGTTAAGCTGATTTGGAGAGAGGGGGAGGGTTCTTCACCTTCATGATTACTTATGTGATATTTTTTTTCTCATTTTTATTAAACATAAATGATAAAAAATTTCATAATTTTACACTCATTATGTTTTTAAAGTATTTTTGATAATAAAAAAGAAGTTAATTTAAGCTTCAATGATAACTTTTATTGACTGGAAGGAAATAGTATGGGTTGGTTTAATAAAATAGTTTCCAATCCTATATTTATATATTTACATCTAGTTATTGACACAAGATACTCTGACACAATAAGAATATGTTATTGTAAATAACTTAATTTACAACTTTTTTCATTTTAATTTAAACATTCTTCGTATACATGTATTAAAAAATAAGAAAATATATTTTGAGACTATAACTAACTCCCAAGTTAATAAAATAAATACATCTCCTTATAAAAAAATCAAAACATTATAAGTATAAATAACTCATTCTTTATGAATAGTTTAACTTTTTGAACAACTCAATAAAATAGTTTTATTTATTTATTCAGATCTATCTGAGATCTATACCTTAAAGAAAAAGTGTTCATTTTAATGTTTAATTTTCTAATTAATTATTAATAGCCATATCTCAAAAAATAAAAAACCATGGAAACAAAGTCATACATAGATAATGTTACTTTGTCTAAATGATTATTTTATTACTATTTTGTAACAAAATTGATTGTTTAACAAAATATAAGGTTTTATATAAATGAAGGCTTATCCATTTTTTGTTATTGTACAAAATAACAACTGTAAATTTTAAGGTACATACTGAAAAAAAAAAACTAATCTTTTTACCATTAAATACTTTAAGAATACAAATGTGGCAGTATCCTTTTCCTAAAGTCTTTTAGAAAATTTTAAAACTATCTCAAACTTCTTGTAGTTAAGTTTTCAGAGATGAAACATTATGCATTATGAAAAATAGAAGATTTTTCTGTAATTTCTAAATTTTTTTTGGAACTCAAATAAGAATGAAAATATATGAATTATAAATTTGGTCTTCTTCTAAACCCTCTCTCTATCTCATCAGATTTTGCAGTAAAAAATACAAATAGTGGATTGATTTCTATTTAAAAATAAGAGGGCCTGTCCCAAAACTCACATTTTTATGTTACATGGAATTAAATTCCTTAATTTTCCTCAATATAGATTTATACAAAAATTTTAAAGAATGAAATGTAATAAAATTGCAATTCCCATATTATTTACATAAGTTTTATAAATCCTTTCTCTATAATGAAGATAGTGACAATTTGTATTTGGCCTCCCTGTAAACCCCTTCCTTTTAACCGATTTCAGCCACTGTTGAAATCTTTAATTAGAAAAATAAGCATAAATACGAAATGTGTTTTTTTTTCTTTAAAAATTGAGATTCTAGAATGCATGAAGGCAAAAAAAATATATACACACACATACAGTACAAATGGGGAGTTTTTGACTACTACTTACTGTACTTTTTTTAGTGTTAGATATTCTGTTGAATAAATGATGGTGTCTGAGTTTTTGTTAAGTTTTAAAGAAAATATTTTGCCTGTAGATCATAGAAAAACTTGCATTTAAAAGTTTTCAGGCTAACTCACCCTCTTGTCAAGTATGATCTTAAAAATAAGTTAAAAATATATTTTAATGTACTTTCTCCTCCATTGATGAAAAACTACTTTTCAAACAAGTACATTAAAGAATTAATTTTTTTTTTGCATGGGAATGTTTCTCTGACAATTATATTTGAATTTGTGAACATATAATTGTTGTTCGCTCACTATTTTACCACTTCATTAATTTTTTCATAAATTTATTTTTACATTTATTGCTTTACGTCTTAAACTCTTACATAAAGAGTTTTATTATTATCTCATATGCATAAAAACATGTGCTGATAGTATTAACCTCAAATTCATGACAAATATAAGTTTTATTAAGGTAAAGAAAGTATTAAACTATGATAGATTTAAAACTATTTATGTTTAGAACTACACTAAAAAGATCACAGTTAAAGTGAGTCTAATGAGTTTTGCTGTTCTTTACAAAACAACATGCTCATATTCTGAAGTTTCATTTCCATCAGTGTCATCTGAACAGTGTTTTCTTCCTCGGTTAAGAGGTCGGTCATCTACTTTCTCCCACATTTTTCTCAAACAAAGAATCAACATGCAAGAAACTGTTACCAAAACCAAAATGGTAACCACTAGAAGTGCTGCAAATATTTCCCATTTCTCCTGCACCAGGTTTGAAAGAACAACTGAAAATTAAAATAAAGAAAAGTGTTTTATTTAATTAAATGTCCTGGGAAATTTATTTCCTTCAGGGTCTAAAAAAAACATGAGTATCTGAACACTATGCCACCAAAATTATAATTTCATTAAATTAAAAAAAAAAAAAAAGTTACTATAATACGAAATTTTGAGAGTGGTGTCATTGGTCACCTTCTCTCCTCATGTGATTGACATTGAATGTCATTTTCTTTAATTCATTGTGGGGATCAAATTACAAAATGTTTTAATTTAACAGAATGTAATAAATAAATAAATGTTTAAAAACATATATTAGTTAATTTGATTATTTATTGTTCTGAAGTTAAATTTCATTGAAGCAGCTGAAAGGATAGCCCTTACATTGTGAGAACACAATTGATGCGTTCCCATTCCGAAATTCCCATTTTCCACGCTACTATGCTTGTATCGGATGTCTCCGAATGCTTCCCGGTTAGAAGACATGAGAGTACTATCACTCTCGTGGTGATAACAAGGCGAACGTCAGTCGGGAATCAAAGGGACTCCGGCGATCAACAGGACGGCGAGTGGCCGACTTGTTTGACTAAGCCTCTGTTGAAGTCGCTGACGGTGGCTCGCCCTCCACGAGAGAGTACTCGCTAATTGGGGCTTCCACGCCGCCACTCGAACACGTCCTNTTTTGGAGTATTTTATATTTTTTTATTATCCTGGCTGATACCCTGACTAATTTTACCTGCTTAATTTACTTAATTTTTAATATGAAATTGTCATAAAAAATAAAAACCAAACTAGAACAGAAACATGTAAAGCACGTTACTCACTAATTATAGGGCTTAGCCAGACTTATTTAATTGTCTGCCTGGAATACCACTTCCTCCCATGTCTGAAGGTTAGATAGTGATAAAACTTTGAAACCAATTCTGGGTCTTTCTGGAAATTGGTATACTTGTTTGTCATGTAAAATGGGTATGGTTTGTATTATTTATAATTTAGTAGAATAAATAATCAAAAGGCAATCAAGAAAATAAATAAAGTACAAGAACAGGCATGGAAACTTAAATGACAAAACATTTGTTACTCAGCTTCTAAGTAAATAAATGCAAAGGTTGTAAAAGTTTGTACCATGATCAAAAATTGTAACAGTGAAATCAATGAATCAAGTTCAGAGGTTCTCTTTGTTGTGCAAATTCTGATTTCTTTGAATTGCATTATTAATATTAACAAATCCAGTCATTTAAAAATATTTCATGGACTCTATTACTTCAATTTATTGGTTAATAAGGAAATTATCATGAAAATATCTGATAATATTTATGAAGATAACTTATTCTAGGATAAGTATAATTATTATTAATTATGTGGAATACTTACCAATACTTTGCTGAACCTCTAAAGTGCTCTCTTGATGCAAGATTTGTCCTGATGGGCTCAGGAAGCTGCAGGCATACACTCCTGAATCATTTTTTGATACTTTCTTATATATGAGTTCACTTATGTAGATATTTCCTTCACGGTGTGTTTCAGAATTCATTACAGGCTGAAAAGTAATAGAGAATTTTAAATTTTGTGAAAGATTATTGAAGACTGGATTTTGAAGCATAATATTAGCTCCAGTATTTGACCTATTTAGATACAATACACTTTGTTGTATTAAATTTTCTGATTGTGGGAACAATTGGAGAGAAGAATGATTTTCTATGTTGATTCACTAATTATTACACTTGCTATTGCTTAAAAATATTTTCATTTATTAATTAAGAATGTGGGTTAACCTTAAAGCCAACACTTATATAAAAAAAAAAAAAACTTATTTTCTGAAGCTTCAGTGGTTATAATTATAATTTAAAATCTTATAACCCTAAAACGATTCTTTAAATTTATTTTTCTGTACAGTAGTCACAATATTACTTTATTATTTGCTAATTTATTACTCCTCATCCCAGAGTAGTAGGGTGTTACAGAAGTAAATGATACTTTAAATCTATTGGAATTGAAGGTTGGGTACATCTAGAAATATCAAACATAAATTGATATCACTTTGGAGTTGGTTATATTGATAGATACTACCTCCTTCTATAATAGTTCTGTGTTCAGTGCATAGTTGGTTATTTAAGTGTATCGTTATTTTGGTTTAAAAGACTAGTAGCATTTAGTTGGTGTGTTTGGTCAACTATCTTGTAGAATATATTTAATAATTAGACTAGGGAACACATTTTTTTGTTGGGTTAATCTGACACTATTTTTTCACTAATTCTTGGCATCAGAATTTTAGAATAACCTCAGATTTTGTCTATCACGTCAACTTTTAAAACTACAGGATATTCTCAGAAATCATAAAAATCATGCATTTAAAGAACATAAAGTAAAAACGTACCAAATATACAGTTTATAAAACATTTAATGTAAGTTAAATCAAGCTTATACGTATAAAATTGTTTAATTAATGAACAGTACTTAAAAATTAAGATACAAATTTGCATTTGTAACTTTTTCTGGAGTGTTTAGTTTGTGTACATTCGTGTTTGATGCTCCAACAATAGTCAGCCATCATATGTACGTCCCATCTACCTTGATACCTTGCTTCCATACCCTCAAATCTTGATGGAGACACTCACCCTGCTCATCACTCACTACACCTAGATTGTCTGGGAAATTAGCAAGGTGGCTGTGTAAAAAATGCAATTTAATGCTCATGTTGCAACCTAGCTTTTGGAAGCTTTCAAAGAGTTACTGGACAATTTCGGAGTAATTTAATGCTCGTGTATTTCATAGAAAGTCTTTAACAATGTTTTTGAATGCCATATCCGTATTCCCCTTGTTCCAAAGAGGGAAATTCATTGAAAACTGGCACGGGGACTTTGGCTGAGTGCGATACTGGGCGTATAGCTAACAGTAAACTAGGATACTCTATTTTACGTTTATTTTTCTTGATATATCCCGATGTTTTCACTATACAAAAGTAACCATTACTTGAATGAGCTTTGGGCTCCCGCCAAATCACATGTTCTCTTGGTCCACATACTTAAACCCTCAACACACTGTTTACACACTTTATGAGGTGCCCATGCTTTATCTTGATCACCAAGTTTCACTTTAAAATAGGCAAAATATGCTTGTCTGACAAATGTACTGATATTTACCTTTGACTGGGGATGGTAAAACTGCCACATTTATAACAAAATGAATCAGGGCTGTTTTCTCACTTTCGCCGTGTAGGAGCAGAGATAAGGAAACGTTTCAGTTCAAACACTCTATGTAGTACTGTACACTTCTGTAATGAAATACTAAATACTACTTACAGACACACGTTTCACCACAGTATAACAGATATAACTAAACAGGCAGGTCTAGACCAGCATGCTCCTCACCCACATAGAAACCGAACGTGGCGTGTAGAAGAAAACTAAAAACAGTTTTGAAACCAGCATGCCTAATTCTATAGAAAACAGCTAAAAATTTAACTCAACAGGAATTGAGTTTCAAATTGTTCCCCAGTGTTATCTGTGTTTGACTATCCTTTAAATCTCTGAAATCAAAAGTACTACAGAATTAAAGTTGCAACAAGATTATATCATCAGCCCTCCTCACTTTAAATCCAATGAGTTTATAATGCTCTATGAATTTGTATAAAATTATTACTGAAATGGACCATTGGTTGTGAAAGCAATAAAACTTTCCTTCTTTAACAGTTTTATTACTTGATTATTTAAATGATAGTAAATAAATAACTGTGTACCCTGTATGTATTGTTGTTGTACCGAATGACTGTAATATCTGGAGGAGGAGTGTTATCTCTCTTGAACCATTTGAATGCAAGTGGAATTTCGCTTTGCACCTTGCATTCCAGAATAACTCCTGCTCCTTCATAGGCTCTTATGTGCTTCGGTCCTTCAAGAAACTTTGGGTCCTGATCTGCAAAATATAAGTAATTTTTTATTTATTTATGAAAATGCAAAAAAATTAAAATTAATATTAACTTATAAAATCATTGTAATTATATTGAGAAAATCAATTCATTTTAAACAATAAGTTTTAAGAAATATTGAACATCATCTCATAATGTACGTAAATTCAGATGTGATAGCTAAGTATTTGTTATCATTCTGTTTCTATCACAGATTTTTCTGTGAATTCTGTAAAACACCACAACCTAATAATCAGTTTTTCTGACATGAAAGACAGTAGCTACTCAATAGATCCATAGCAGCAGGATCTTAGTAATTTATTGTAGTTAAAAATAAAACCTGCACAAATTTATAAGTGTAAAATTTACAAATAGCTTACAAAATATTGTGTACCTTTGATTATAAATACTGACCTTGAAGCATTTGCCATATCAGAAACTAATATTCTAAGGCTAAAAGTATTTTTTATTACCTTACTATAGTCATGGAAATTAAATTATTCTTAAAAAATATTCATAAAATTTAAAGAACTTAATCTTTAATGAATAATGATTTTTGTGAAGTGGTGTAAAAAAATCAGAAATTTATTTAATTTAAAATATATACAGTCACTTATTAATCACTCTTTAAATATGTGCATTGTCTTTCAAGGAAATTAAAGTTATCTTCCATATTTCAAATTTATTTTAAGCATAGCCTTGGTACCATGATCATAGAGTACTCGCACTAAATAACTATTAGCTTCTGTATATTTAGTGCATACACTCTCTAATCATTATATCAAGGCATCGGAGGCCTATGAACTTGAAAACTGTTTCTAATAGAACTTGAAATTTAGGAAAACCCCCACTCCAACTAGTAAAATTTTTATCCTCAATGAACTTTGTCTTTCAAAAACTGAAAACATTTAGAGTGTTAATAGCTATATTAATTTGAAATTAACTAAAAGTAACTAACCTCTGACTGCAAGGTGATATGTGATTACTGGCACTGAGGTGAGTGTGAAACCAGCCCCTTCAGATTTGATTATGGAACATTTATAGAGGCCATTAGAAGAGCTGTTTACATTGTGAAGTACTAACCTTCTCTCACAAAATGGTTGGTCTGTCCCTCCACAGAGAGGGTAGCTCTTGGACTCCCTCCATAACTCCAAGTCATGCTGCATTGGCTAAAATATTTCACTTTATGATAAATTATACTTATTGAGGACATGAAATTCATTATAGAATAATCTATAATAATCTCTACAATCTTTCTTTGTTTGTGAACATGAAAAAATTAAAAGGGTTTCTATTAATTTGTATTTTCGTAAGGCATGTAAAAAAAAAAAATTAATAAATAAACATTCTGGAAGGAAAGTAATTAATCATTAAATTAGTTAAGAAGTATAATTCAATTTGCTTCTGCTCTATTTATGATTGAAAACACAGATTAATATAAATTATAAAGAAAAAAGTATTTTGAAAANAACATTTTATTTTATTTTACAATTAACAATTAAAAATAAAATTTAAACAATGTAAATAAAAGAAGAGGGGCATTCAATGCCAACCAATCGCCTCATCTTTGATGAGTATGAAAAATAAAATAAAAGTGGAATAACAAATAATATAAAGTTTATATTAATTTCTAAATAAAAAAATAAATAAAAAAAACGGCCCCCCAACAGGTCATTTAGGCCCAGGGAAATACGTGTTAAGGATGTATTTATTCTCAACCTATGGCACTCAAGAGAATTTGATTCTACTCAATGAAAATAAATTATATTCAGATAAGTATATATATAAAGTGGAACACTCGTAGCTGCAATATATAAAGTAAATAAGAACAGGTGGGAGAAAGAGCATAGTGAACACTCAAAATAAAACATTACAGTAAGTAAAATTTTTGGGGAGATTTCTCTCCCTTCTTCTGTGAGGAGTGAAGAAAGCTCTTTCTCCCATCTTTTCTTCCTATATATAATTTTTAATGGGCCATATTTTTAGCCTCTCCCCTATGTGACCGATGAAGATCCGATTGAATGGAAAAAAATTAGAGGGCCAAAATAATAACTGACCAGACCCCTTTTCTAGTGTGCTGTGGGTTAAAAACTTCTTTTTTTTTTTGTTATGTATAAGTAATACAAGATAAAGTAAATTCCAATATAAACAGTTACTATAACTAAAATACATTATAATTTATCCTCACTAATCTTGAGACTGAACAAGTGAACTTGGGAAAAAAGGAACAGATTACCAAATTAGTCAAAAAATATTCAGATATTCCAGATAAATGACCAACCCCTCACTTTTAAAAATCAAATCAAATATGGACGAAACACTAATAGGACAAATACATTTATCCAAGGTCTACAGAAATTTATTTAGAGATGATATCCTAAATTAAATTATTATGGTAAAACAGGGCAGTACCACAAATCATAAGAATCAGAATTTAATGGTATCAATAATAAGTCAATGGTTTATGTTATAGCAGAACATTACTCTCTTAAAAGTCATAAGGCTATTTTATTAAATACAGAAATTTTTTTTTCTTTATCCTCTCTTTAAACCACTTATGGCCCCGAAGGAAGGGGATATAATTAAATAGGAAAATGACAATGAACAGCAAACATTTTTTTGAAGCAGTTGACATTATCATGAACAGAAATGTTATTAACCATAATAAAGACAGATAATATTATAATATTATTGCTTTACATTTGATGTGCATATATGTATACATCAATGGGCACTGGTTGTTTTTGACCCACTTGTGTGAATGATTTTTTTTTTCTTTTTTTCTAAAGAAAGCTTAATTCTAAGACTTAAGTCTCCTTGAATAACATAGAGGGCACAGCATAGCTGATTCTGACCTAAATACAATATTGAAAGTATAAACTTAAACTTTATTGTATTCATAAAATATGGAGGGCGCTGATAATCTCAGCAGTTGAGCGCCGTAAATCCCCAATAAACAACAAACAGTTTTCCTTGGTGGTATTTGCCCATGTATCATTACATTGTTAATTAGTTTCTAGCCAAGAAAAATGAACTATAGATCCAACCTTGTGGATATATTAATTTATGACATACGAGACGAATTACCGATTGGACATTTAACTTTGATATGGAAAGGTCAAAGGGTCTGCCCATCCTACTCATCGAATGCAAAAAAGGGTCGAATTTTTCATAAAAGGTTAAAGCGTGAGATATTGTATATCCTTATGAGGGAGTAACTCGCAGTTCCTTATGTTAATGTTCAAGCGGCAGTCCCATGTTTCCTTAATAAATAAATGTAAAAGACGAAAATTAATTTAAGAGCTGTGGAGACTTTTTACTAAAAGGGAAGATGGAGTGGGAGAGACGCTCACCCATCTTAGCTAAATTCATTAACTTCTTTCTTAAATTTCCGTTTTGTTAAGAATGTTATAAAAAAAAAAATAAGCGTTAGAAAATTACATTTTACACTTATTAAATCTGTAAGCTTTTGCGTTACTCATTTAAAAAGAAAGATATTACAATTATAAATTTTCCCTCCTTCTAAATCCTCTCCTCCCCAACCGATTTCAGATATTATCGATCTCATTCAACAGTTTGTAATACGAAGCTTAAAAACTGTATTTGATTAATTGTTTTAAAAATTGCGGGGGTTAAAGTGTTTTTATATATATGTATAAGTTTTAACCATATTTTGGTCCAATCTAAATTCAATGTAGGATCAGTGAAGTTCTTTTGATATTTTTCAAAAGTTGAGTCATGACACCAACATGAATAGATTGATTTCCCTATTTTAAATCTAAAAAGTTACTTATTTTTGAATTTTAAACAATTTTATTTAAATTCATACATAATATTAAACAAATTTCATAATCCAAACCCTCTTATGGAAACGAGCACTTAAGATAGCAATTTATTCGTTTATTATTTATTTCTGTAAAGAGGATCCACTCGGTCTTCCTAGGTTTCCCCTTGAAGGGGGGGGGGGAGGGGGAATAAGAGGCAAGCTTCTATCAATCGTATGACTTCAGAACCCGGCCAAGGGTTAGTCTGAGAAACAGGAGTGCTCCTCGAGGCGAATAGCGGAGGTCTTGAGTACGGCTTGTACTTACGTAAAACAGCCAAGAAAAGGTGGACTCTTCAGGAAGATCTGCCACCCCAGGCTTGCTACAATCCAATTTCACATCTTGGTGTGCCAAACTGTGCTTTCTTATTGGGTGGTTTTTAATTGAACCAGAAAATTCTGTAAAAGATACAAAATTAATTTAAAAAAAAAAAATACATCCATGCAATTGAATACTAATGGGTGGTTGCTTGCATGTTCTATTGTTGGGCCAACACTTGCCAATGGAATTTAACTGATTGGGTTCGATACACCTCTCCGAAATTCAAGATTTTATATAGGATTAATATATAGAATTTTATTTTAAAAATGTCTTAATAGGAATCTATTTTGTCTGAAACAACAAACCACTCATCCACAGTCAGCGATACCCTATGTAAGAATGTTCACAATACTCGCTAGTACGAATAATATTGTTAAAGATTAGGGAAGTAGGTGGTGTAAGCACCAGACTTGTACGGGAAGGGGGTAATTGAAGGATGACATCTGTTTCCTTTATCTGTGAAGGGAAACAGGAATACTAGAAAATCCTTATAGAATCTTCTAGGCATGTCTTGTCACTTCCACGAAGTCATAAAAGCAGCTCGCCAGCGGCCCCCCGAGTCAGTGATAAGTTAGCCTCCGCCTGTAATTAAAAATTGTAAATTGAAGTTCATTTATAATAATTAAACCTACTAATTAAAGATAACAATAGAATCTACTACCCTATTAGAATATAGCTTATTGCAGATACGTACAAACAAATTAAATGTGTTTATTTACATAGAGGCTTCAAAAGATCTTGTTAATTATTGTCACGTGTCAATTAAATATTACCGGCACCTCAGAGGCTACTACCAGCTTGAAGCTCTGAGGCACGCGATCTGTCACGGAAACTGACACAAACGGAGACTTACTTATCACTGACTCGGTGGGCCGCTGGTGAGCTGCTCTAAATTCAGGGAGGGGCCGAAGAAGGCCTAGAAGATTCTAATAAGGATTTCTAAGTTACATCCTACATCCCTTCTCAGACAAAGAAAACATATGTCTGGCCCTCAAGCCACCTACTTCCCTAGTCCAGTTAACATTAGATGTTAAAATGTTAGTTAACAACATATATATATATAT
>KZ806944.1:794709-809325 GCA_000696205.2 Oncopeltus fasciatus
TAAATGACGAGAGCCGACAAAATGCATGACAATGTCAGCTACTTCGAGTTTAAGACGAATTTCTCGTCTTTCTCGTAAGTTAGGCTCTCGCTAATGTAGAGGGAACTGAATGAGATAGCTGGCTGGTCCTTGTGGTGTAATGGATTAATTTGCATTCCAGCCCGGATAGCAGGAGATCCAGGTTCGATTCCTGGCGAGGACAGATAGTTTTTTATTTTCTGTTCCCTCTCATTAATTGTTTAAATGATATTAGTTTAAGTATAATATTTATATTTCTCTATAATCCCAAAATTGTAAAATTCCTTTTAAATTGTTAAAATTTAATGGATATGTATAGAGTTTTCTAAGAATCCTAATAAAAGTTCATGTGTAAAAAGTACAAGTAGGACGAACCATTAAAGGAGTTGAGTGAAGCAGGACTCCCCGTGAGGGCTGGAGCAGTACTGAAGCCCTTGGCCACAGAATCGATCTGTGGACGACTCCCCCCTCCAGGACCTCTTTACACCAGAGCTACAAGACTTTGGAATGCACCCTGCACACCGCACTGCAGCAGGGATGACGGCTCCCTGAACCAGTGAGCTCCTACCAAAGAGATAAAGATATATTTCATTATTTCCTCTTAGCACACAGCAAGTATTACTCCCAGTTATAACAGTTGTGTCTTGAGGAGGTATTTACCATTGCTTGCTCCTTCAAGAATGTCCGACAGGTATACCGATACCGATATCTACCGAGATGTAAGGGCGACAAGCTAAAATTGCTCTTATTACAGTAGGATCAATCACTAGTAGATAACATTTACAGATTGTGACTCGTCCTTGACTGTTAAATAACAAAAAGTTTGGAACAAAATTAGTAAATACTTAAATGTTACCAGTGTAACGCACTTTTTTGTCCTAAACAAAATAAAGATATTAGTTACTATTAGTCTGAAGTACATAAATATATTTATCTGTCTATTTCTGTTAATAGCATAATAGATGCTCAGATCAGTCATGGGTCAATTACTGTAGAGCAGGTGACTCTCTCTCCCCATCACTCCTTTTGTCCTGATGAAGGCCTGAAATTTAGGCCGAAACGTTGCTTTTAAAAAACTAGTTTTAATTCTAAGATGATTTTAGTTGGGGTTCGGTCAAGTTAGATCCAAAAAACACAAATTTAAAAGATGTATTTTTTAATTATAAAAAAAAAATTTTTAATAACAATCAATTGTAGTTCTACAGCCCTGAAGATGGCTTACAATGTAAGCCGAAACGTTGGCAGATAATCCTTTATTAAAACATACATTTTTTAAATTTGTGTTTTTTGGATCTACCTTGACCGAACCCCAACTAAAATCATCTCAGAATAATATCTACGGTCAAAAAAACTCTCCTAGTTTTAATTCTTCAGTTCCCAAGACCGAATCCCTGACTAATCCCTCCTCATAAAAATAAAAATGCTTCTACCCTTAGATTCCTTGGGACGGCTTAATTTTCTTCTAGTCTAAATGTAATTCACGCAGAAGCTGAGTTCTCTAAGCAGATTTCCCGTGTTTCATTAAAGATGAATACGAATAAGAAATAAATGAAGTAAATGAGGAACTTTAATTTATAAGTCAGAGAGAATAATGTGTGCAAAAGTTAATAAATTTCTTCCTTAATATGCGTTTTAAATATGAATTGAATGTTACAAAACATAAAGTAAGAAAATTACATTTTATATCTCCTATAATCTATAAACTTTTTCGATACACAAAAACCTTTGATGATATTGGGATTATAAATTAAGTATCTCTCTAACACCCCCCCCCCTACCCTCGCTCTACTTAAACCTAAAATGAATAATTTTAAGAGCATGGAATGAAAAGCCCAAATATCGAATTCGTTATGCTTCAAATTTTAGATTAGTTTGCCCAACACTCGAAATTATAATCTTGAATGTTTTTCTTACACGACTAACATAGAATAAAAAGCTCAAGATACCAGGATACAATACTAACCGAACTGATCACTATTAAGGTGGAACTGCATTTCTCATATGCAGTACGTAATACCTTCTACTCCCACAGACTCGCTTCAATCTACTTCAGTGTCCATCCAAATTTCCACATCTCCAATTGTCCTATCTGCAGGGTACAGCCCTCCTAACAAATCCGTCACCTCAAATCAGCTCCAAGAGCACTTTAAATCCTTAGGTTCCCGTTTCCTCTCTGGCGGAGACTATAATGCGAAACATCTGCAGTGGGGCACGAGAAAGACCAACTCCCGTAGCCGTGCTCTGTATAATGCTATCTCCTCTCACAATCTCTCCACTCTAAGTTCGTCCTCTCCTACCTACTGGCTCACTGATGTAAACCGTCTTCCTGATATCCAAGATTTTTTCATTTGTAAAAAACCTTCCACCACTCCGTAAAAACATTAAATGAACTATCCTCTGACCATGGTCCTGTCCTCCTTATACTGTCTCTCACACCTATACCTAGACAATTGCCACCAACCTTAATAAATGATTTCTTAGAATGGTCATTGCTTGGAATTCTACTAGAAGAGTCCCAAGACCTCGGAATTTCCTTGAAAGCCGCTGAAGAGTTGGGTGGTGTCCAGTTCTTTACTATAAAGATTCAGCGATGTCTTTGAAAGACAAATTTGAAAACCTCTTTTACTCACTTCATTGCAAATTCGTACAAGCCCCTCCCGAACTCACACTGGCTAAGCGTCAAGCTAGAGCCATGTCCCAGAAGCAAAGGCATACCCCAGATCAACCGTCTGAATTTCGTTCGCTTAAACGGACAATCTGAGAAGCAGTGGAACATGCAGAAGTTCAATGAAGAACAAAAGACTTTCATATCGATCTTCACCTCTGGAATGTGATTTCTCATCAGCTGAAAGTATTTTTGATAGAAAATGTATAACAACTTTTCCTAAAAGTAAATTTAACTTTCTTCCAGTAGGAAATACATGAAAAAATCAAGAAAGAGGCGAATTATACTTTATGACGAAACAACTTCTATTTGAATAACAGAAGACAGACATGGTGCAAGAGAAATGAATATGCTTTCCCTTAAATATTACCTTTTGACAGAAGAGAAAAAAAAATTAAAAAAATGGAGGGAATAAGTCACACATGGCGGAATTATATATAGTCAATCAAGGATAAATTAATTCGTTGCGATAGATAGTTACTTCTGTGAAGAAGATCATCTGAAGCATTAAATAACTTTGTCTTTCCAAGTTTAACACTTGATTTGCCAGAGTCAGGCACTAGCAGGGAATAGGTTTTACTGGTTTGGAGATTATAGGTACAAAAAACGTTTCTGGAATGACACCCTTTTATATCAGGGCTTTTTCTAGAGACCTCAACTTTTACTGAGCGCAGTTTATCGGGGCAGAATAATACGTCGCAGTGCGTACCTTATTCAACCAGGATACCTATATTACTAATAGTACCTTATTTTAACTCTCTGCGAATAAGTTATCTGATATAATACAAGAAAAGAGCTTCAGTAACCGTAAATCGATATTTTTAACCTAATGAAGAAAAAAAAAGATGAAGTTTTTCCTAATATTATGGATGAAATACATCTGGGAAATTAGGCTGGGTAAACTAATTTTCAGCAAGACCTTTAGAAGTCCGCCAATAGTTCCAATAGGCTTGGAATCCGACGGTCTGGCCGCGAGATTCTGTTCTCTAGAGGAAGAACAATTTAAGGGGAGCTGTGAGGTAAAATCAACCAACAGAGTCACGAAATTTAGAAATTCACTTTCTTTATTCCGATGAATAAACTATATGAATATTACATATAGTATATTATGAATATTACATATATATTATCTATAAAAAGATAATGAGCTCTGCATCTTATTATCACAGATCCTAGTGAGCCTAACATCCAAGCTAGGTTGTTATTCACACATTTAATGGGGGCCTTAAATGCCAGGTGAGGGCCCGTTGCGCTGTGAGGGTGGTGGGGTGTTGGCGCCCCCTTGGTGTATTTCAGTGGCTGCAAACCGGCAAAACCTGCATGCAGTGCATTCAGCTTGCGCCGCTATTTCTAGAAAAACTAGTATCGTGGACTATTTGATATCACAGCCCATTTTAGACGAAACTTAAGTTTCAGTTTCTATTAATTGAATTATGTTATATTGCGGATTCACACCTTACAGGTGGAAGATCATAGAGAAAAGTTGAATTATACATATATTTTCATAAATAGTTATGTGATTTGATTGGTCAGTATTTCCATATTTGTGATATTATTGTGTCAGTTATGATAAGTTAAAGTATACACAAAGTTCAATATTTTTAAAAGGTCTCAAGAGTATGCATCTGTTCGCCACACAGATTATTAAACATTAATAGAACAAAATAGATGTAAAAATTAAGTTTATAACATTTATATTTTATAAAATAAAATAAAAAACATATTAACAAAGATATTTAAAAATGTGACGAGTCTTCTGCAGTACCTCTTCTAGAATGGAAAATAATTGAAATGTTTTATAATTAAAAAAAATTAAAAAAAAAAACAAGCATCGGCAATCAGTTAGAGTCGACTCAGTATTCATAACTCATCTAATAAAATTTTATATCACATTATGAATCTTATTTATAAATTAGTGTAAGCTATCTGGAGAGAATGTAGAAAAAGTTTTTTATGATTTTAGATACCATACTGGGGATGGGACATATTGAGGCTAATACCACATGTTCTGTGATTCAAGATTGGAATTTCTCGTAGGAATGACACTCCCAATATGGTTAAGTTGTAATTTGCACTTAATCATCCTGTTTTTCTTTTATATAAATAAACCATGAATTTAACATGTATAATTATTTTTTTTTTTAAATTTGAGATTATTTCAAATGATACCATTTAAATTATTAAGACCTTTGGGTTTTATTACTTTGTTCTTATTATAATGGAATGTAATTATGGTAATACCACAAAAAAATGACTAAATTGAAACCACTAGATTTTGTTTAAAATACCTGAAAAGTGTTTCTGGGCCATTCTTAGCAAGATGATTCTTGAATTCCCTAAACCCTTTGTGTTTCTACTTCTAATAAAACTTAATTAATGTTTATAACTATGTTTAAGTAGGTGTCTACGTCTCAAACAAAATCTATCACTTGCTTTAGCAATTTTTTTCTTTTTACTGACTTTTAAGTCATCTTGTGAGATCAATCTTTTATGAAGTTTTTCTTTTCTTTGAAGCTTAGAGGTAAACTATAAAAGGTATGTGATATTTAGAATACTCTTACATATGAGATATCGTTGAATAAATTGGAGGTTTGTACTTGTGTGAGTATGAGATTATGTATGGGTATGTAATTTATAGTTCATTAGTTGAATAGTAGCTATTTTCTTCATTTCTTGTTTTATTTGTTCATAATACTTTATTATTGGTATTGGTAAATTATAAAAAGTAAAGCCTCAAACAAATTTTAGAAATATTAACAATCATGTGTTTTTTATTTTTATTTTGAATTTGAAAATGAAATTTAGTCCATCCACTGCAGCAACTAAATAATAAGAGTGAACAGCTAGAAAATCCTGAGATGAGGGAATAATGCCTTGGATTGAGGGGAAGGATGATTTCACATTCTTCCAGCCAGAAGAGCCTGTAAACCCATTTTAAGTTTTTAAGGCTATGATAATGAGAACTAATATAGAGGACACTTCACTGTTGAAAGATGGTGATATAAAACTATGGGTCACTTCTTCATGTAGAAACTAGCTGAAGAAATTGTATGAAGTCAGTTTATAACTAAACAAAAATGATACATTTAGAAAGATAACAATAATTAAATAAAATATTTTTGTATTTTATTTTAGGTAGGTTATATATTTTAGCTTTTATTATTATGGACTCCTTTAAAGTGGTTGAATCAATTGGACAAACATCTAAGTACTTAAGAAATCTGATAACATTATATAGCTTCAGTGTGTTTATTATGATTGTACATTAAGTGTTGAGAGTTGCATATAAAGTCAGTTAAATTTATGAAAAAAGCTACAAATTTTAAATATTTAGTTACAGTATTGTTCATATTTTATCTAAAGATTGTGAACTTTGAAATATTTTATTCTTTTTTAATTATACTCCAGGTTATACATTTATTGAGCACAAATTAAACTTGGCTAATTCTCATAAAAATCCATGCCGATCTACAATAACTTTTTAAAGATAAATTTAGATATCAGCTTACTCCATATCTGAACACCTTAATCTTTAGAATGTAAAATCAGTAGACTGCATTGTTAAAAAAATAAAATAAAATGAATAAGTTTCTAGATTCTGAACTAGATCACTATTATTGTAAATTGTTTGCAAGCATAACATTATTTTATTCCATAACTCAGAAATGATTTGAATCATAAATAAATAATAGGAGAAACAATTTTATTAACAATTTAACAAGATTAAAAACTATGGAAAAAATAGTAAATATGTACAATATTATTCATAAAGATAAGAATTATTTATTATTTACAAGTAATGTGCAAAAGTAAAATACCTTTACCCATTAAGTTTTATACTACAATATAACTCCATATTAGAGTTCATAAAGTGAAGAACCAAAAAATCTAATTTTATATATNGCTGCGATATATAGCAATCAAGAAAAGGTTGGATAGAGAGTGCAGTACACTTACAAAAAGAAAATATCACAAGGAGCAAAATTTTCAGGGATCTCTCTCTCGAGAGAGAGTGAGAATGAAACACTCATGGCTGCAATATATAGTAATCAAGAATGACAAATGTATGAGTCCTCACTGACGAAGGGCGAGAGATCTCCGAAAATTTTGCTCCTTGCGATATTTTCTTTTTGTGTGTGCACTGCACTCTCTATCCGACTTTTGTTCTTGATTGGTACATATCGCAGCTGCAAGTGTTTCATTTCCTTTATATACTTTTTATATATATACTATTTAGAACATTAATTTTAGTGAATCAGGGGCCAATGAACTTTGTGTCTCCCTGACAAATATTACTAAAGCAGGGTAAATAAAAATAAGTTTATTTATCTCAAATAGATGATAGAGGCTTTATGATGGGTACATTTATTTCATTTTCACACACAAAAAAACATGTTAATAATAATAAAAATCTAGAGTGCCTATTACTCAACCTTACTAGAAGTTAAAGTTGAACAAATTTTATTTTAAATAAGATGTATAAATTTAAATATGAAATATTAACTTCAACTTCTTTATAGCTAATGAGAAAAGAAAAGAGAGAGAAAAAAAGACTGATCTGTTTTTGTCTTTATCTGAAGAAACTTTCTCTCTGCTTCAATTTCATTAAAATTAATAAAATAGCATTAAATAAATATAGTTTTATTAGAGTCATATATATTATTGCAATTATATAATAAATAATTTTATTTATTTATATTTATAAATAAATAGACTTATGATAATGAAATTTAAAGAAATTACATTTTAAATATGAGACATATTTAACTCATGATAGAACAATACCACAGGGAAAATAGGATATTTTCTGCTTATGCTGATTTCTGGAGAGCCACTCTCAATTGATTATTTTTCTTTATTTACGCAATAACACACTATCATTATGTTATTCTCCCTTTCCTGATCAATTGTGGATGGAGAAAAATCTACATAATCTTTTTATGTATGACCTTCTCTAAAGTACCTTTTCCTCCTCCTATCCTAATATATTAAAGACAGTACAGTACATTAAAACCATAAATGTTGTTCATATTTTACATTTAACTGTGATCTATCAAACATTATAACCTTTAGAGCATTGAAAAAAATATGAGTAGGTCATAAACAAAACAACTCACATATATCAAGGGGAAAATAGGTCAAAACTTGTAATAAAGATAAAACCATAAAGATTTGATGAAAACTCATATATTTTTTTTTTCAAAGATTGTAATACATTAATTTTATGGTAAAATAAAATATTATTGATTCTAAATATAACTAGCTATCTTAGCTATACTTATCTAAGTATAACCACCTTTAGTGAGGAATCTTTCGATTGTCATATCAAAATTTAATATCAAATAGTCCATCTGTCAGTACACAATAAATAGAAGACAAATTACTGACTTTGTAAATTGGACATACATAATATATAAATAAAATATTTGACATATGACAAAAATTAAAATGTCTGAAAATCATTACTTAGCAGAAAAAAATCTGTAGCACCTTTTTAATGAACTATTTTATTAATTAGGATAATTGGTAAATTTAGGGATTAGAAATTAAAAAAAAAAAACAACAACTAAGAATATGGTAGTTAAAAAATATCACAGACAATTAAAATTACTTTAAAAGTACTTTAAACTAGAAATTTAACTGTTTGTCATTTAGTTTTTGTAGTTCAATTGATTCCACAATTCCATTTCCTAAGATTTTAAATCCTTCAAAAATTGATTCAAGATGAGGTTTCAAAATGATGTTCCCATTAGTCTGAATAGGCTTCCTACCACTAACAACTGAACTCTAAAACAAAAAGAAATACAAAATAAAATGATTAACATTAAATATAACTGTTAGTCAGAAAATAACTTTTTTAACCACCACTTATTTTATTAAAGAACTAAAATTTTCACAATTCTTCTTCTGATGGCCCAAAAAAGGATTAAATAAAGTATGACAAAATATTTCTAATGATATAGAAGTAAAAATATTTTTAGGACTAAAACCTATGAATATTTGGTGTTTATAAAGATTTAATTTTAAGATTTATAAAATGATTACATAGACATATATTTAAAATTTACCTGGAATTGAATGTCTTCAAGGTAACTAGGTTTGAACAGAACTCCAATTTCAAGACCACCATTGGGATCATGGAAGAATAGAGCCAGTGAATTATAACTTGCCTTTAAAATAAAAATAAATAAAATATATTAAAATGATACATTATAAAAGAAAAATATTACAATAAATAAATGAGAAAATTACCCTCAAGTCCTTTAAGTATAAGTCAACAGGATTAAACTCCAATATAGGAATGATTGGTTTTTTCTCAGATGTATGTATTTCAAGGTTCGATAAGTCTTCATTTAACATACTTTCTTCCTTTCTGAATTGAAAAGGTTTACGCAATTTTATAACAGCATCATACACTGTCATTGGTGGCTGAAAAACTTTCTGGAAAAAATAAGTTTTAAAAAATAATTAAATTATGCAAATAACAAGATAAAAAATATTATTTTTTGCCAACATTAATTTAATTATTCATAAGCTCTGATCAGTATAAGTTATGAGTATCCCAACTATTTCCTAGATTCACAAGGTAAACTATCCTACAAACTCTTCCCTCTTTCTTAATCATGGCCCTAATTATAGAATGCCAATTTAAAAAAAAATTAAACTTACAGTTTAAATCACTGATCATGCTGTATGTAAACCTGGATATATATTCCAAATATTCACAATTTATAAAGTGAATAATGTACATTTATATTTGACATATACTAATATTATTTGACACAACTTAGTAGGAAAATGAAAATTTGAAGTAATTGTTTAAATATCATATCCTGAATTTAACTTTTTTAGTATATAAAAAATGTAATATATCTGAAGAATAGTTTGTAATTATAAAACCTGTTATAATAGTCATAATCTATTAAGATTAAAGATGAGTCATTAATGAATTGATTCCTCCAAGTGTCAACTCTGTTAAATAGCCAAAAAAATTTAGTATAAGAATAAATCAATTTATTCTTAATATCTTAATGAATCAAATTAAATTGAAAGGGTAAAATTTGGAGGAATATAAATGTTTTGACTGTATAAAGAACACAGAAATCCCTGTATGATGGATCTATTAGTAAAATTAAAATAAATATTTGAGTTCTAAAAATATAATTTGTATCTCAGTAAAAATATGGAGGAATAAAAGTTGTTAAAAAATTAGGACATACATAGAGTGAGGAAAAGTAACAAAACCAGTTAAATTTGACATGCTCACCTTCAAGGTGGACTGAGGCCTCTACTCATAAGAAATATTAAGAAATTTCAAACCAAAAACAACTACAACAGTATGAGCATTAATCTACAAACTAACAGTTATAGAATATTTTGAGACCAATAAATTACAATACTATTGACCAACCCAAAGAGGGATTTAAAATCAGTAATGAAACTTACCAAAATATTAGCTGACTTCCGACGGTCAAAAATGTTTGTTTCAATGATTTGAAGAGATGCTGCAGCTAATTTTGTTAGACGTAAAAGTGTGGAGAGAGTTGGAAATGACTGTGACCAAAGTGACCCAGTTTTGTCGTAAGAAGTAGCAAGGAATAATGGAGGGAATGAAGATCTTTCACTTCTAAAAGCATCTTCAATTTCCCTTACTTCATCATCTGCAAAGATACAAAAAAAAAAAAAAATACAGATACTTTTATCCCTCAATAGTACTAGAAGCAACTTCAGCTTATATTGTTTCAATATTTAAAAAGATCAAAAATTTATTAAAATACTAAAGACAAAAATATTTACACATTCAAATTGTACAAATAATTCAATAAGTAAATTAGTTTATTCAACTCGATTAAACTACAAAACTAATTTTAAAAAAAACTATTTTCTTTCACTACTTACTTGTCAAAAGAGAGTTGAAATTTACTATTATAGGTGTTATTGACCAATCTGTTGAAGATAGAAACATCAAAAACCGTAGAAAAGCTGGTAAAGTTGTCAAAGGAGGAGAGAATGGTTGAGGATTAATGAAGGTGTAGGCCATAAGCATTTCAATTAGAACACCTGGAAAATGAGTTTCATCAAGAAGCTGAGATGAAAACCAACGTTTAGCAAGACATGTTGCTGAACTAAAGCCGGGGTACTCCTCACTCAATCTGAAATAAAATAATATAAATTGCAATTAAGAAAAAATTGAGAACCTATTTTTCTGAGTCTCCATTCGGACATGCAAAGAACTGTACAACATAATCATACCTTTGACATCAGAAACTTTAATCATTGACCTTACTAAATTACATGGTGTGAGAAAAGCTTATCAAAACTTAAAAGAGACAGAATAATAACAGTCCATTAATACTTTAAAATATTTATAAAAAATGAAGGTATCCATTTAAAATGAACTCTGATTAATACTTTATAAAGCAACTTCTGTCAAAGCCCACACAACATTAAAATTACATTCTTAAATATCATTATTAATAGGCATTTTTATTTTGAAGTTTACATAATAATTTTTTTAATTATATTTTACATAAATTTTGTTCTATAGATTTTTACATTGCACTAATAATATTGAAGGTAATAAGGAGAGTTTTTTTGGTCGTAGATATTATTATTAGACGATTTTAGTTGGGGTACGGTCAGGTACCTTGAAGGATTTATAATTTTGGTCACTTTCTAAACCCCTCTTTCTCTCAACCGATTTCCACCATTAATGAACTCATCTAATGATTTGCACAAAAAAACCTTAAATAATAATTTGGGTTTCATTATTAGAAAAATTACCAGNTATATATATATATATATACATAACAAAATAGTGATTTAAAAGGACAGCAAATTACAAAAATGTATTAAGATAAATGGTAAAATATTGTTACAAATATTAATATGCTAAATATGTAAATTTTATCTTATTGATGTACTGTAACTTTATTGTAGAACATAGTCTGATAAATGAATGAATTATTATATTAGAATGCAAACATTCTGATTGCAAGCAAACATTCTATTATGAAGGTGAAAAAACATTCTGTATGAAAACTATAAGTTTACTTCACGAGGAAACTTTATTATGTATTTAAATATTTAAACACAGTTCTATGACTATTTAGTCACTTACTATTCTAAAAGTTGACTGTATTTTTGAAGGAAAAACTGAATTAAGAAGCTATATGATTTTTAAAGAGACAGTGAAAAAATGAAAATATTGAGACTTTCCATATTTTATTTCTTTGTAGGTGCTCAATGTTCCTCATGGTTTCAGTTTTAATTTATATAATAATATTATTCAATTTGAATTTTGTTAAATGAGCACGGTACTAAACATAAAGCAGAATTACCTTCAATTCTGGAGTTATTATCTTTAAAGTGGAGTCAACATTTATTTATAAGTCGTACAGATGATATTTTGTCATTGATTAAAAAACTGCAGAAGGTAGCTTGCTTAATTCTTTACTTATATTCCAGTCTTCTTACTGTGAAGACGAGTCAAATTTTTTGTAAAATAATTAGTAAATTTTCAGTTTATAAAGTATGAGTACTTAGAATAAAATAAATTGTATTTTAAAGTGATAATATTACAGTTAATTTTGATAAATAACTTTATAGAAGAAGATAGTTTCTATAATTAAGTGAGAAGTAAATTAAGTACTTTTCAGCCATAAGGTAATATGAATAATTTATTCATTTATATTTATTGATATTCATCTATTAAAAGTTATTTANATTTAAAAAAATCTTTACATCTTAATATAAAAATTTCCATAGACACATCTCGACGAACCCTGTATAATAATTTAATAACTCTATAAATCATAAAATTTGACTAGGAATATATATCTATTTTAACGAACCATATTTTTAGCATCTCCAATATATCAGTGAAGATACTTTTATATTTTTCAATGTCCATGTCATGTCCATAGTACAGTTTGGAATAGCTTGATTTTCCCAAGGGAAATATACAAAAATATGAAAATAAAAATAAATGGAGATTATGAATTTGCAATTTTAATTAATTTTTTGCTAGAAAGAAAAGAAAAACTTGTATAGATATTCGGGACAAGGAACCAAAAGTTAGCTTCTTATAGATAAGATACTGGAATTAGAAAGCAAAAGAACTGGTTTCTTTAAGAATGTGACAAGAACAAAACTTACTGACAGTATAAAACTTTCTATTTAAGTAAAAGTAAAAACAAGCCAGGGGAGGTAAAACACCATGGATGATCGTTACCATGGATGAACACATTGAATTCAATTGAAATACTACCAATAAAGCATGGGGTATTTAAATTATTGGCAGCAAGATCATGTCACACAGCACACAAATTATGTATTAAAATTTAAATAAACTTTGACACATAGTATTGAATATTTCTAGTATCTTTAAAATGGACAAGCCTGAAACAATAGAGAGAAAGTTATTTTTGAAGATTGACAGATATGTGTGAGTGTGTGTGTTTTATAAATTCTCATAAAAGAGTTTTATTTGTCTGCTCTAATGAGTGGTAAACAGATTTTATAGGAGAAAATATGCTTTATTTATTTCCAACAAAAGTTTCAAATAATAATATAGAGACTAATAAAAATTGGCTTAGTTTTTTTAAAGAAATCTTAAAATAATAAGCATTATTTAAATAATATTAACCAAAGAACAATCACTTTATCATTAACACTGACCTGTAGAGAGCACCAGTTATTTTAGGTAAATTTATAAACTTCTTTTCCAAAGCCAAGGATTCAGGAGTATCTCTGTACTGTTTCACCCCTTGGTCGGATATCTGTAGTTTCAAAAGACTAATTTCTTTTGAATATCCAAGAAAAAATCTGAACATGTATCCATTCTGTAAAGTAAAGGAATAAAATAAAAATTAAACAAAGAAAACAAGGTTAAAATTCTAATGAACTCATCAAACAACTCCACCGACCTTAAATTATAAAATTTAATTTTACAGTCATTTAATTTATGAAGAATAATATAAAGATTATTTTAAGTGTAATGTGTCTGGACCCATTCAATATCAGATTCTTCATAAGAAATAATGAGAAACAGTAGAAGAGCAATTTATAAAAAAAATTAAATTAAAATCTTTGGAGCTAATAAAATTAATATTTTTCAACAAATAATGTCCATAAATCGTGTTTTCCATTAAAATTAAATAGCTTTAAATTTTTGGTATTGATATTTTTAAGATTAACAGCTGCATATAAATAATATACAACAGCATATATAACTAATGCAAACATACATCTTTACACCCACCTGTTATACAAAACAAATATTAAATAATTTCTGTAAGTGTTGGAAGCTTTAGATTTGTCATTGTGAAAGATCATTCTTGTATCTTGTACTGAAAAATTCTCAACAGTTATAATTTCTATATCTGTCTCTGATAAGGGAGTTTAAATCCAACTCCCTTCATATATTTTTTCAAACCAGTCCATTATATCCAAAAAACATCTCTTAAGAGAAAAAATAAATTACCTACACAATTATGTAACTTTTTTGTACCATAAACAAAATTCAAGAGAGTTGTGGGAGTTCTTACCCAGCTTTTGTAGACTCTCATATTTTTTTTTATTACAACAGGAAGATTATTGACCATATGATGGGTAAATCAATAATTTTAGAAAGATTTAAAAAAAAAAAAAAAATTTGCACGAAAAAATTCATAAAAATGTATTCTTTAATAACATTTCTGCTTGTAATGGGGCCAAAGTAGGTTTTGGATCTTTTAAATGGCTAAGGTGGTCTCTAAGGCTCTACTTCTAGTATTTTCTTTGTGTTCCCAATTCTTTTCAGAGAGTGAGTCTATGTAGGGAACACAACACCAACTATTCAGGATTTTTTTCTCTATTTTTTGGGTCTATTGTTTTATTCACCTTTAATCATATTATTTTATGTAATAATAATTATTTAATTTTAAAATAAA
>KZ806944.1:820031-838863 GCA_000696205.2 Oncopeltus fasciatus
ATTTTATTTTTTTCCCCCTTCCGGAACAAAATATTATAAGTGAAGTATATTTTTAAAAATAAGTATATAAAAATGTTACTCCCAGTTTATTATGAACTATTGAAGTATAAATTTATTTTTATAAGAAATGAAAGAAGCATTTTGTTGTATAATTTCAAAACTTTAAATCAAGATACAGACTGACACTTTATACTTCATTTTCCATAAAATATTCCGAATTTCTCTATCTAAATAATTCAATGAAACTTTATTTTAGTTTCACACGAAGTATAATTTATAAATATAAAGTTTTGTGGATTTTAATAATTCTAAATATTAATCTGTATTATCTCTTATTATAATCTGTGTAACGCAGATATTTGTTAATAGCATTTATAACTATTAATAAAACATTGTTTATTTTGTTTCTCTTTAAAAACTATTCTTTAATTTATCACTTATTTATTTTATTAGTAGATTTTTTTTTTTGTTTTTTTATGGTTGATTGAAACCTTGACCGAACCCCAACAAAAAAGTAATCTCTATAAACTTCAATTGAACTTATTTGTTTCATATTAGTAATATTTCTTTTTCTTACTAACTTTAAAATTCACACACACACACACATATATATATATATATATATATANCCTATATATATATATATATATATATATATATATATATATATATATATATATATATATATATATATATATATATATATATATATATATATATATATATATATGGTTCTGTTTGTTTTGAACCAGAATATTCCTAGTGGTCTCCTGGGAATACCCAGTCTTAATTGGGTATCATTCATCATTGAATAGGAGAAATATTCATAAGGCAGCCAGAAGGGTGTACTGATCTAAAACAACTTTTCTAGTGTGTCTCGGTTCATGAATAAATACATCCTTATCAAGCTTTCTTATCCCACATGGGGCATACATCAATGGCCGCCTACAGTGGGACTATTTTTTTTTCCTTGTATTTTGTAAAATAGGATATATCTACTTAGTTTATGTTTCTCCTGTGCGGTGGTTATTAATTACTTCAATAAGAAATCATACCCATACACATTACATTATTATATATTTCACAAAGAAAAAATTAAATGCACTGTACGGAGAAACATATTACTAAAAGTTTAAATCCTAATAAAAATAATTGATTAGAGAATATTTACAGTCAACAGGTTTTATATATTCTGGAGAAAACTTTCCAAGCTTCCCATCATCAGCAAAATGTCTTCCTTTCACAGGATCATCAAAAAGGGGAGAAATATCCTTATAGTGAAAAGGTTTGATTGGTGGAAATGGTTCCGTGAACCTAAGGAAAAAAAAATTATTAGGCATCAATCATATATGGCATTCATAACTCAATAAGTAAATAATAATGAGCCATAAGACAATTATATCAAAATATCAAGAGGTTTATTGAACTTAGATCCGTCTATAGCTCTTATAAAATTCTTTCACAACCAATATGTATATCTGGAGATAAAATTAATAGAAATTAAAAGAAAATATTTTTATACATATTACAATATCTTATTATTATGATTTTAATGTTTTCAAAAAAGAAAGAAGCAAAAATAAGAAGCAAGAGGTATTAAAAGATATCATTAAATAACGCAATACATTCTTTATAGCTCATTTAAATAACTGATATTATTCAATCCATAAAAATTAAAACATAAATTAAATAATGTGCATAAATTATTTTCTGAAATATTCAGCATGTTACACACACATACATGCAAACACAAGCATGCAATGTGCACACACTCACATGCACAAACATATTTTTTTTAAATGTATTCTGATAAGTCAGAAGACTTGATAAAATTTGTACAGGTGCAAGAAAAATGTATTTTTTTTATTCCTCATGAATTTAATATTTTCAAAATTTATTGCATGACATGTTTTGTAAAGTTTATTGACAAGACTATGACATCTGATTTACTGAGACATATCATTCAATGTAACTCTCCCTCAAATTCTTCTAAATTTAATTTGAATATCTCTCTCCTAGGTTTTTGTTTATTATTATTTAAATTGAAATATTTGAAAAAATTTGGTTGAAAATATGCTACAGAGAAGGGGAAATGGCACATTTTCTTAAACATTAAATAAATTACTATAATACATTTTTTTTATATAATATTATACAATAAAAACTGCAGAAAATAAAATAAATTATATTAATAATGNACAATAAAAACTGCAGAAAATAAAATAAATTATATTAATAATTTTAGTTTGAACACCATCTATTTAGAATCAAATGACAGATTCTAACACAATCTATAAAATACTACAAAGGAACAAAAAAGTGTAGATTTAAACTCTTTTGTTGCAAGAAGTAATCCCTTAATAAGGATTTGAGTAATTGTAACCATTTCAAAGTAATAGCTATAACTACATGTGAAAATGGTTAAAATGTAAATCCCATTAAATATTTAGAATTATCTGAAAATAAAAAACATTGTGAAATTAGGCAGCCATTTGAGACAGATATTACTAATAAATTTCATTAAAATCAGTTCAGTAGATTGTGGTTTAGAATTTTTATTTTATTATACTAGATAGGTTAGGAAACAAATAAAATAAAGGCTTTTATATTTAACTGAAACTTCCATGGTCCCCAACAAAAACCATAAATTTATAGATGAATAGATGACCATTAGAAATATAACAAAAAATAAAACAACAAAAAATGAAAAGCTCCTTATATTAGTCAAAATTCCATAAGTCTAAATTTTTCTGAGAAATGATTTTCTCTGCAAGCTACATGAGCACTTCAAGGGCCTGCAGTCAGCCAGCTACTCACTGGTCAAGTGAAGCACTGACATTAACTCCAAGAAACTTGAAGAGCTGCACCTATGTTTTCCTGCTATATGATACAGTTAGAAAAACACCTCCTGGTCATTTATGTCATCATATTCATTCCGTTAAGAAGACTGTTTATGATCTTGAGCTCACAGCCATTTACTGAGCAATTACAAATTTCAGGCCAAAAACTGCTGTCATCACCCCCTTCGGTTTGTTTACATTCACAGTCATGTACTTTGCAATGCTGTTTCAGCACCTAATGAACAGCATTTTTGCCTTGCCTTATGTCTTCATCTATCTTGAAGACATACTATTAGCACACTCACCAATCACAAGCCTCTAGTGTATGCCTGCTATCAGAAACACAAGACAGCAACACCCATGAGAATTCAGAGAAAGTTGCCCATATACAAAGTTGATGATTGAGTAGGTTAACAGCCCTGTCGACATGGAGAGCATTGAGCAAGTACAATAGGATACATTGGTAAAAGAAATGCTTCGGGGCCTGGACTTGTAGTAGAAGCTTATTAAGCTCCCGTATTTAGAAAAGCCTCTCCTGTGCAACATCAACTCCTAAGGCCCTCTCATTCCACTCTCTCAGAGATATTGTCTCCCATCTCAGACAGATACTATCACTGGCCTTGAGAGAACCCATTGAGGACATCTCCACAACAGTGGTAGCCTCCGTTCTCTACAAAGCATAGATATGCAGATTTGGAGCCCCAGTTCACATCCCCACAGGTCAAGGTAGTCAGTTCGAGAGTAAACTCTTCTCCAGACTCCTGAACCTACTGGACTCAAGTCATTGTAGAACTACAGCAAAATAACCATAGTCTATCGGGCTAATCGAAAGGTGTCATTGAACTTTCATAACTGCCCTCACCGCACACCTCATCCACTCAAGTTTTCGGACTGAACTGTTGCACAGAGTCCTTCTGTTTTACAAAAATGGTGTGCGACTTAACTTTTTTTTATTTTATTCTGAGATTCCACCAGCTTTGGAATAAAAAGCATAAAATTTAAACGAGGTCGGTGTTATTAATTTGATTTTCCAGGCTGTTTACAAGGGCTTATATTCTATGAAAACTAAAAATAATAATAGCCAAGTTTAATTTCAAGGATTATTAGAAAAAAACAGAATTATTTCATATAAAAAAAAAAAAAGCAAACAAACCAAAAGCAACTTTAGTACTTAATGAATTATGAACCTTGGTTTAATGATTTTAAAGGAAAATACTATATTCACTTGTCTCCAATGTAAAAAAAACATGTGTTGTGCACTATTTGCAAGAGAAACAAAATATCAATAAAAAAAATAAAGAAAAAAATTACCTATAAACAGGAGATATGCAGTGAATACTGACAATAGATAATGGCAATTCAGGTAAGTCCATAAGTTGCCGGACAAGATCTTCATAAGCTAAAAGCACTTTTTTACATACTTCTTCACGACTTACCAATCGAACATTCTGCAAAATATAAATGAATATGTTGAAATAATAAGCCAGTTATTTTATTTTTAAAAAAATTTTTTAGTTTAAAAAAAAATAGGTCAATGCTTACATTCATCTTAGGCTGCACTAAATCTTGAAAAGATTTTGAAAGAATGTTGAAACATTTCTGGATCTGAAATTTTTCTTTAAGTAAATATAAAACAATATCACTAGTAATATTCCTTCTAATTTCAATTGAAGATGTATTTTCCTTCCAGGCAACTGATTCACAAATAGTACCATCTTTAAATCTTCTTAGATCACACTTAGGTCCCCAGAATTCTCTAAATTCCTCAGCCTAAAAACATTTTTAAATAGAACATTAGATATTTATATTATAATTAAACAAACAAACTCAAGGACCCGTGCCCATGCACACACATATATATAATAAATAAGAAAAAGTGAGAGAAGGAATGTAGTAAACACACAAAAAGAAAAACTTACCATGAGTAAAATTTTGGGGGGGACTTCTCGCCCTTTGTCAGTGGGGAGTGAAAAGACTCCTCACTAACGAAGGGCAAGAAGTCTCCCTAAAAATTGTATTCATTCTAATCTTTTCTTTCTGTGTGTTCACTACACTCTTTCTCCCCATATANAATCCCTCCCCTTAAGCTTTGTCAATCATGACTGCACTATCATTTAAGATTCAAGTATTTCTTCAAAAATTAAAACACTTACCCCAGGATCATTTGGTTGAGGACCTTTATCTATAATAGATAATGAGGTTTTAACATTCAGATTTAGACCAATATTGAGATGGCTGAATGCAGGTATCTTATTGTCTATATTCCAAATGCCTTCTGAAGGCAGCTGAACACCAATACTGATTAATCTATGACCAACAGCCTTTTCCAATACTTCAGTCAACAGTCGGAGAAACTCAGGCAACATATAGTTAGAATAATCCATTAGATTCACCTCATCTCCTTTACTTTTCACAACCTTTGCCAATTCTGGGAAGTCATTGAAACTTGAAGAAGAAAAAAAAATAGACAGTTAATATACACTCAAATCTACTAGGATAAAATTTTAATCATAAAGTTAAATACACATTTTACTAGTGTAAAGGTAAACCCAAGGCAATGATTTTACCATAAAATTAATACAAAACAAATTATAGTGAATATTTAATAATAAAAACTGTAAATATAATAAAAACTATTCATGAATTTTAAAAACAAACATGAATTTGGTTTGAAAATCCAATTCAGGCTATTCAAGTAAAGGTAACAAGCTGCGATTAAAGTTGAAATTTTCACATGAATTTAATTAATATCCAAGATGCTCATTTATTAATTTAATTATATATTTACACATTTCAATTCATTTAATTTTAAATCTTCAAGATTAAAATTGAATTAGGATTTTAATTACATTATAATAATTACAGTAATCATGAAGAAGAAAAAAAAGAGTAATCATAATTCTTTTACATTTTAAGAGCTTCTTCATAACTACTTTTAAGGTTCTTAAAGCCACCTTAATGACAGTGAATAGAGGTGCAGATGGGTATACCATTAATCTGCTCTAGATGTAGTTAAGTTTGAAAATAACATAAATTCAAAATATAAATATAAAAAATGCTTAAGGGAAGATTTTATATAGTTTTTAGGCAAAATCAGAACATGGGCAGGGGTAGCTCATAGGAAAAAAAAATATAAAATATCGAATATATATATAAATACATCAAACTGTAATGTAAACCTTGAGAAACCAATAATTGCTGAGAAAAAATAAATACTTTTTGCCTATGTCACCCTCTAAAAAAAAACTCCTTACCCTGCATTAATTTTATTGTTTTATATTATAATATATGTTAAGGCAGCAATTAAAAATATATTACTTTATTCATAATAGCAATGGAAAATAGTATACTTTCCATTTAAATCCTTCCCTTAGTCCTTCCTCTGATTTAATTAATTAATTAAATACTAACATGATATTATTATAAAAATTTCAAATATGGAATCAAAGCCTTGATCAACAGTTGAGCAAAACAATCAATAATTTCTATTTAAGGCCCAACCTGAAATCCCCCCCCCCCCTTCATCTTCCTACTTCAATCAAACCCAAAAAACCAAGAGTACATCTTCTCTCTGCATTTGGTTTAGATTTTGCATTCTATTCTTATTCATCGATTGAAACTATCTGCAATTATTCATAAAAATAGCAGTAGCCTGCATTTTCAATACGAATAATGAATATAGGTTCAGAAGACCTTAAAACAGTAACTAGCACCACATGCTATCACACAGAATTAATGTTTGGACAAAATAACATAACCAGCAAGATTTAATCAATAGAAAGAGAAATATTCAAGACTATTAAACTTGTAGAAAATTTGTTATTGATAAAAAAAATTCCTTTTAGCAAAAAGGATTTGTCAATAAATTATTGAAATTTATGGCAAAACAATTAAATATCATATCAGCTAATGAAGAGCAGAAATAGATAAAGGTGAAAAATAAAACTCTAATAAATAGAAACTATTTGGATGACCAGTCAGTAGTAATTTAGTTCCTGAATCAATGAAATTGAATGAAGCAAACGCTAAGGAGAATGAATGAACAATAGCAAATGTCCAATGCCAACATTCAGAGCAAAACCTCAAGCATTCAAACAGAAGAAGAAAGCCACCAGAAACATTTTCACCTAAGAAGAGAGGAAGGTTACATCCTTGCTACAGTTGGAAGATTGGATCAATTTCCCTTCCTATGTTAATTATGAATTGTTTGGATGTAAGTTAGGTTAATACATAGTGATTCTTATTTATTTTTTTCCACAGCTTAATGAATTCTAACTTTTTTTTCTTATGAATTAATGAAACAATGTTTATTTTCAAAACAGGTAGTATTTAACATGATTTATATATATATATATATATATATATATATATATANATATATATATATTCTTTCTCATTAGTATAAATATAAATGCCATACTTAAGACTATAATGATGGCATGTTTCATATAAAGGGGAGAAGTACATTAGAGAATGTCTTAAATTATTGAGTATTATTTTCTTAGCTATTAATCAGACAAGGCTTAGATTTCATATTTGGAATTTAAGCAATACTAGTATATATATATAATATACTTATAAAACTCAAACAAAGGATATTTCAAAGGAAGGTTAAACAAAAACATTGACATAGATTTCTTTAAGTCACAGCCTAATCAACATTACTCTAAGCTGGTTGATGACTACACAAGTCGACCTCTGGCTCTACTGTAGAGCATAATCAAGATTGACCAAGGTAGCCATCAAACAGTTTAGAGAACTGATGACGGATAATGAGACAGTAACCTCGAAAATGCTTTACACACTTTTAATAAAAAGCATTGACAGTAGAGGTTGTTGACCTGATATTCTGATATTAGAAACCTCTACCAAACAGTAAAATTTGGGAGAAAAGGAAAAAAATCATTGGTTTTTTTGGTTGTTCTTCAACAGTAAAACAATTTGTGACAAAATGAATTGCAATACAACTTAAGACAAAGTCAAAAACAAAATTCACCACACCCCTCATAAATGTATTACTAAATATAAATTTATTTATTTAACAAATTACAAACTTATTTAATCAATTAAAATTAACTACTTGTTTTACAGACTTTTCAGTAACATTCAATGGTAGTAACTCCATATTTTTAAAAATTATAATAAAAAGAAACAAAAAGATTTATACATACTTTAAACCAATCTTTCATATGATTTAAAATATGATTAACCTAAAAATAAATTATTGTTACCTAATAACGATGTCATATTGCCTAATAAAAGGCATTTTGACCATAAATAGTGCTCTAAATCCATTTATTTGCTTATTGTCCAAATGTTGTACAGCTAGTTTTGATTCTTCTTTCACCTAAAATAAGAATAAATTAATGAAATTTTTGAATAAGTAAATAAATCATATATTAAAATAAATTAAGTAAAATTTATTACACCTGCACTATTAGTTCATTTATTAAAGCACTTATGTATTTAATAGATGAATATTAATCATTAATTTTACATGAGAATATGTAAAATAAAAGTATCTTGTATGAGCTAAATAATATAAATAACTAAATCAAATGTAGCTTTTTTTGAATCATGATAAATGTTTAGGTAAAAATAGTGTATTTCTAAGTAAGGAAATTACTGTGATAGGGGAAAAAAAAATTGTGTGTCAAAATTTCAAACTGTCTTACACTTTCTGAAATGTTTCCTCAAAATTAAATACATTAAAATACTTAAAATTATTGAAATGGGCATATAAAAATTTGGCCCTGCAATTCAATTTAATATGCCCATTATATAATGCAAATGTCAATAAGAATATTAAAAGTACGATCAATTATCTTATTCATATCAATAACTGTTACCATTGACCATTTTTTGATAAATTACAAAAAAATAATGGCCAATCAAGTCAAACACACTGTTTTAATAATTATATGAGGTAAAGCTATGCACAAAATTACATTAATGAATCATGATTTTACAGAAAATTCTGAAAATTATCACTTTGAAAATAAATTATTAAATATTATAATGTAATTTATAGTATTTTTAATATTTCTAACTTATAGTTAGTTTTAAAGGTAAAGGGTCAGTTCTTTTCTGACCGTATGTGAGCTTAACCCAGCAGAAGTTCTAAAACAATTCAGCATTACCTTTCCAGCTACAGAAATTCACACAAACACACATACTTTATCAAGATTTTTGAACTCACATGAATGTAAATATATTTATTCAATGTAGCAGCAAGGTTAAAGTATCCTGTTACATCAACAAAAACAATGTCATAATATGTATGAAATTCTTCAAGTGTTGGAGCTCCTTCCACTTTAATTTCACAGAGTGTTGGCCCATTTTCAAACCAATCACAATCACCTGAAAATGAGGCTTTTTATAATATAAACTAATATTCAGTATAAAATATAATAAGAAGAATACATATAATTTTTCAAGTACATAGAATGCATTATTTTAACATCCAGTAGTAATGGTTTAATAGTAATGAGCAAGCGCACACCCTACAAGCCCACACACACACACACACATATATATAATCTTCTTACCTAAATAAAGCCAAGTATTGCGAATTATTTGATAACTGCTCATGTACTTATTGATTTTATTTATTTTGAGTAAATAGATGAGAAGCATACTCAACAGGTGAGAACTGAATGATCCAAATCCCTGAAAAGAAATGGTGAACAAAAAATAATAAGAATAATTATATTAATACATTTTATAATTATATAAATGATAGGAAATAATTTTGAATTAGAATTTGTAGAAAATCCAAAACAATGGCATACTTAAAAATAATTACAAATAATAATATTTAACTAGGGAAAATGGTCAAAATATAGTATATATAGTATATAAATACACGATGACTTCATTTAGAATTTGATTTTGCTCTACTAGTTTCGTGTCTAATACTGATGCTTCTTCAGTGACAAAATATATAATTTTTTAGTAAACAATAATTACAAATTACATATTAAGCTTCTGACGAGGTATCAGTATTATCTGCAAGACTAGTAGAGCAAAATAAAGTACTAGTGTTTTTATATATCCTGACAATTTACCGATGCTAAAATATAATTTAAACAAGTTTAGAAGTGAAGAAAAAATAACTATTAATTGAGAGAGAAAAAAACCCAGCCTAACTAAAGTCATCCTACAACTCAAGTTCCTCATGCTACTCTCATTGATTCTATCTGTACAATGAATACCTATTAGCCCATTAGCCTGTTCCTAAACCATCAATTTCATATCCAACTCCTTAAAATTCTGTTATACTGAACAAACAAATGTAATATTGTTCTATTGAACATTGTTCTAAAAAAAACAAAACAAATTAACAGAATGAAACTGTCCCATAAAAGAAGTTACAAGACATAAAGAACTGACAGATAGCAGTAATCATGGAGTCACTGGCATCCAATAAAATCATCTAAATGTCTTCAGTTGAATAATTTGCTCTAGATATAACAAAATAATTTCCTTGCAAAACTTCCTACTGACTTGCTTTACAGATCCCAACTACCTGATGAGATTTACTATTTTATTTCTACTAGCCTGAAACACGTTACTCCTACCTTACCAGCATTCTCTCCTCTGATCATTTCAAGGACATTGAATATTAACCAAAAATCATTGAATTTTCAGTTGGTTTAGACTCTTCTGTTCCTATCTTGAATCTCTTGGACTTAACGAACCTCCTGATCATTACAAAGCAAGGAAAAAGCTGTATTTAGACGAAAACCGGATGTTAAAACAATCACCTGGACTTTTTCAAAACCACAAAAAACTAAGTCTTGTCACCAAGCCACTCCCTACAGCCTTACATAAGGCTAAAGAAACGTAAAGCTCTAAGAGCAGCATACCAAAATACCCTTCAAACAAAACTGGCCATAACTTTAAGAAATTAGCTGTAGGAAGAAGTTAGGAAAAGAAGCAGAGTAATCTAACATGTGCTGAAACGCAAAAAAAAAAAAAAAAAAACTAACACAGACAAAACATAGAATCAATGGACAGCAACAATAAGAAAGTACATTCCAAAGATGACATGGATGAAAGTAGGTGAAGAAACAGACAAGGATTTTGGAAATAGAAAATATCCTTCATCCATTTTCAAACTGACAATGACTTCATAACTCTCCACAACTATTCTTTTGTAAGTAAACAACTGGGCTTCCCTCTTCCTCTGATATTCTTCAAGAATATTTTTCTAAAAATACATTAATTAAGAAATCATTATCAATATCATGCTACTAAAATATTGCACAAGGCTTTTCAAATCTACAAAATTTGAAACTACCCATTATCTAAGAAACTGTAAGATTTATTGTAATGACAATTTGTTTTCAATAAATATTATTCTCAAATTAAGTACGTGAAAACAACACTTTATAAGCTGACATGGTCAGCAGATTTTTATCAGTTATTGGATTTAGTTCATGAAGTAGAGTTGTCCCGTTAAGTTTATCTAGTGAGCATACAAGAAAGAATATCAATAAAAAATATCTAAAAGTCTATTGAATATTAAAAGAAAATAATTTAGTTTCTCTAAGAATAATAATATAGATTAAATTCAAATAATCCAACTAAAACACAATAGTCATATTTCTTAAGCTGGATTGATATTGATGATGAAAATTATTTCATTACTTTTTAATTTATGTATGGTTGTTTTAATTATTATTGAACTCCTCATGTAATTCTTTGTAGCTCCTGAGGATGACCCAATAGAGTCAAAAACATTTGGGCGAGAAAATATAGTTTGCGGGAAAGAAAAATGTGTTTTTATTTGTTTACAAAACAATAAATTTCATAACGGAGAGTTTGTTGACCATAGATATTATTCTAAGATGATTTTAGTTGGGGTTCGGTCAAGTATCTTGACCGAACCCCAACTAAAATCATCTAAGAGTACATTTCATAACTCACTTTTTTGATGCAGTCTATAAAACTACCTTAAAATGAGAGGTTGCATTTTAAATAGAATAGATTAGATTTTTTATTAGTAAATTATATTATCTCCATTAAAGCTTAAAAATTAGAATTGCATTAGCAAACTCATACTCACTATAGACTGAGCACCATAATAGGCATTTAATAAAATGAGCGCTTTGTAAATAAAACCTCCAATTAAATTTGAAGTATTTCATATTAATATTGTTTAAACTAGGTAGACCTACATTTCAAAGGCTTGAGTGATAAAACTGCTTATCCAAATAATCTGTAAGGAATCAGAAGCTATTTGTAACTGGCAGCAGTAAGTTACAAATAACCATTTTCCCGTACAGTTCCAGAATATACCAGAATCAAACTCATATACTTCTTGAAGAAATATACTTTAAAAAAAAATAGGTTATTTAATTAAAGATACCTCATTTAATCCACGTTGCTTTAACCAAACTCTGAGTAAGACAAAGGCGTCTTTCAAATTCTGATTTTGTTCAAAAATTTCCTTTTTTAGGAGATGATTTTGTTGAAGAACGACATCTTCTAGTATACTCGCATTGTAAATAGGTGTAGGAGGCAGGATATCTGTATTAAAAAATCAGAACTACTATAAAGCAAATACATTATTAAAATGGTTAAAATATGATCATAGAGAAAGGAAGGAAGGCTTAAGAGAATACTAAGAAATAATTAGCTGATACCTCTATTTTATTATTATTATCAAAGAATCTAAAATAACAGATTGACAGAGTTTATTTTTGACAATTTATTTTTTTAATATATTTTCTTACCATTAATGAGAAGGAAGCTGTTTAACACATTTTTAATGATTTACTCTTTTCATGGTGGCATCACAACAAATTTAACACACATTAATTCTACAAAAGTACTGACATATTTTACGAAAAATCACCGTGAACCAATTATTTTGATACTAGAGTTAACCATTACCTACTAATTCAACTACTTGGTAAAATAATAGAGCAAGTAAAATGGCTAAAACTTCTATAATATAATAATGGTATCTTCAGGTTTTTAAATAACAAATAATAATAGGCATCAAGTCTTATTTTCTAACATTTATTTTTGGCATTTCCATTATAGAAGGAATTTATGAATTTATCTAGTGTCTGAGCACTTCCCCCACTCTTCTTTCCAAACCAATCAAGAGCCAGGCTTGGTGGTCTTGTTTTACATTTACGGTCATCTCCATTTTATGAGATAGAATTTATCATTTACTCTAATTTCTGTTCCTTTTTAATGAAACATTTGAAATGTGCTTTTTTTAAGCAGCTCTTGCATGACTAACTTTTAAAATTGAGACATCAGGGCTATTTTTTGGTTGTATTACATAATAACACATACAAGAATCTATGATTTTGCTTAGATGCCTTTGAAAATAATCATGACCAGTGATAAATTAGAAAACCTAAGAATCTGTACGAAACTTTTCCTGCCAAGGGTCGTTGGGATGAGGTACAGAAGCAGGTCTTTCTATAACTTTTACCTAATTTATAATAGTTTTCCATACTTTTAAAATCATCAAATAATATAAACCAATGTTGAAAAAAAAAAAAAAAAAAAAATGGAATGCATATATATCAATTCAGAAGAGAATATAAAAAGTTTGCCATGTTATGCTATTTAAACTGAAATCTTTGAGACCAGCAGTATACATTCACTTATTCATTCATTATATGGATAGTGGAAATGAAATAATATTACCCAAAGATAAAGAGTGGATATATTAGTTTTAAATAATAAATAGTGAATACTGATTACCTTTTTCCAGTCCCCACCAGTCACTTCGAAGATTATTTTTAGATGGATGAAGTCGTTTAAAAGCAAAACTGTTTTCTTGGGGAATAACATACAGCCGTACAGTTATAAATTTAGCCAACTTTCCACAAGGATACAATATTAAAATTGGTTTCCGTGGATCATTTGACATGAAGCTAAATTTGAGTTCATTTTCCGGAGAGAGGCATTCATTGTTTTGCAAATTATGAGCTATGTAACAGAGATACAAAGCCCTTTTTATGTGATATCTTTGGTTCAGGTTGTCATTATGCCTTATAAATGCCTGGAAAAAAAAAAGAAAAGAAAAGTGGATTGGACATCTTTGGAAATCTTTTAAGAAATAAACCAACAACAAATCTGCATTAAAATTTTTTTATAAAAATTTAGTTTTTAGGATTTGTACTAAACCTCAAACATTTAGTTCAGGAAGGCTGAAAGAAAAGCTCTGAAACTAAACAGCAATTTTTATTTTCATAATCTAAAATAGATGACACACTGAATATTAACTAATTATTATTATTATTAATATTATTCTTAGACAGAGATTCTATATATTTACCTCATCTCAATAAGAAATACTCTGTTCTACATCAAAATCCTCCTTCCAAAAAACTTTTTCCTAATTTGTGTTTTATACATACAAAATTTTTTAAAGTTTTTAGCACTTTGAACATTTCGTAATCAAAAAACTATAGCAATGCAGAAACTATTGCAATGTATTGCAACATGAAAAAAAAGGTGTTCTCAATTGTGACTTAATTAACAGAAATAGTACCAGTTGATTACGACCAGGGAACAACTCATTTGCATAGCTCCCTTTCAACTCATTCGTTTTTTTTAATTAGAACAGATCCCGGAGATATAACAAGAACTTGTAAAAAAAATTAAATAAATGACTGACAATGGAATAAAAAAAAGTTTTCAATAAATTTTTTTTTAAATCTTTACCTGTATTAAAATCAAATAATAGTTTCAAGGAAATTGAATTGGGTAATAATTACTTTTATTTTTTTAGGGAGGTATTCTAATGATAATTCCCCCTCAAGAAAATTTTATTGTAAGTTTTAATGTTATTCTTACGATGAGTTCAGAATTATCTGCCCTTATAAATTTTCAGAAGGAAACCAGACACTAAAAATATAACAGCCATGAATAAAGGCCTAGTATGACGGATAATGTGAGGTTGAATATGGTCAAAATATTATGAAATCAAATTGGTTAAAAAAAAAAATATGCCTACTTACCTTTGGCATGATAACAGCTAAATCAATTGAGTAAAATGGCCCGAGAGGACAAGACAATGAATGTGACCCAATAGGAAAAATGTCCACTGGTGGCTTGAATAGAAAAGTAGCTTTTCCACTCTCTGTTGGTTTATATCTTAGAGGGAAATGAATTTTAGTCTCCTTCAACCAACTCATATCTGAGAGCTAAAAAATTATGTACATTAAGTTGCTATATTAACACAAGTAAAATGAACATATTAAGAATTTTAGAGTAGGTATTAAGGAGACATAGAGGTTATTTAAGTTCAACTTTATTGTGAAATTAATTATTTAATACCTTATTAAATTTTCTTTATTTAACAAAAATGAAAATATTTAATAAAAGAATAGTATTAATTATATTCTTATTGATGTATGAAGACCATGCTCTTATCTAAACCAATACTAAACATATGCATAATTCAGAGAGAACAAAAAAAAATCCCACAAACATAGGTGAGTAGAGGATTCCACAAAAGGACAAACGAGCAATAATCATAAGTGTCACAAAAACTGAAAGATAGTATCCAGAATATAATTGAATTTAATCTAATTAAAATAAACAGAGTATGGCTTTGAAAGCAATAAGGAAGAAAGAAAAAACTGTTAGAGAGGGCAGAAAATTGACAGGATCCCGGTCATGAACATTTGCCCTCGATGACAAGACGTCCCCTCTCTACACAGAAAATTAATCACTTGCGTCTGTGATATATATATAATAAATAAGAACAGGAGGGAAAAAGAGTGCAGTGAACACACAAAAAGAAAAAATTGCAATGAGTAAAATTATAGGGGACAGTTCTCTCGCCCTTCATCAGTGAGGAGTTAACCAGGCTCTCAGGTATAATTTTCACTTACATCATTTTTTCTTTTTATGTGTTAACTACACTCCTTTTTCCTCCTCTTCTTATTTTAAATATATATAAACACACTTGTATGCACCCACATACATGCATATGTGTGTGTGTGTCTCTAAAACAGATATTATTATTAAATAGCCTCTTATTTTTGGAAATGTATAAAAAGCTTTTTCAACAACAGATTTTTTTTTTTTTTTTTTTTAGAAATATTTAGCGACATGGTAAAAATGTTTTAAGAGATTGGAAAACATTTAGGAAATGAAGATAAATATCCTTTATTTTAAAATACTTTTTTTTAAAAAATATTTAGGAATTCAAATTAAGCTCAAATAAATATATAAATTGTATAATTAAGAAAAATTATTTTAAATTGGAAGAGAAAACTCACATCAAATAATTCACTCTCATTCATATTCATTAGTAAGTTTTTGAGATTCTCTATCCATGGACCAATATACCTCTTGACAGATTTTTTAGGTTTTAATTCAGATAGCATTTCATCAATTTGTAGCCTAAAGAGATTTGATTGAAATAAATTTTCTGTTTCTTTCAAAGCTAGCATCTCTTCAGCGGTAGGAGGCTTAATATTTTTAGGATTGATTCTCTTCCTTTTTTCTGGAACAGTGTCTTCATCATTCTGAAAGAAAGAAATTTATGAGAGTAAAACTTAGAAAAAAAAATAGCTATAAAAACTTTAAACTATGAATTATAAACAAACCTGACTGAATTTTCTTTTGTTTGATTTGCTATCTTCTAATATTTCTTCAATCTCATCATCACTTTTACCGTCATTAAATTCATTGATGCCTGATATATTTTCATTAGCATCTTCATCATCAAGACCTTCAGTGCTTTCAAATGCAGAGTTTTCCTCTTCACTGGCAGGATCTTCAACTACTTTGGCCTTCATAATCTAAAACCAAAGAAAAAAAAAATTTAAAGCACTGATTAAAAAATTTGCAATTATATCCTGATAAAAGACTTAGCCTTTGAAACCCTGGTTTTCAAAGGCTAAGTCTAAGAAACCCTTGGTTATGTAAACTTTTTTATAAAAAATAATACTTATTTTTTGTTAATGACAACTGAAATGATATGAACAATACTATTGAATACACATAGATTTATTATTATTATTATTATTTTATGTTATTAAAATATTGGAAGTTTTGTGAGAAAATTCAAGAAGTGGCCTAAAGAAACTGCGCATAAAATAAAATTAAAAATACCTCAACATAAAGAAAACGTTACTGGAAATAATTAATACAGAATCTTATGGAAAAATTAGAATAATTTTACTGATAAATTGATACGGGAAACATGAAAATGTTATTATTAATAGAAGCGCAATAACTCAGTTTAACTAATCATTCACATTTTAAAATTTCAAATTGATGAATTTGGAAATAATAACAGACTAGACTCTCGATTTGAGGGTAAATGACATAAAACATTTTTACTATAGCTCTATTCGAACTATTTAAAAAAAACTATAGTTTATTGAAAATCTATGTGTAATTGTGAATCTGACGGGAAAAACTAGATAACTATGAAAAAACATTACTCTTTTAAGGAACCTTAGTGTGTTTTCAGCACAGTTTATTATGCCCTTTTAAAAAATTAGAGCGAGATGTCAACAAAGGAACTAGAAAGTATTAATAAATTCGTCGATGAAGTAAATTATGGCCCGGGGGTAAGATACTGGGTCCGTTCTTATTTTTCGATCATACAAAAACAAAAGAACAAAACTCGTAAAGAAACAGTTTGGTTCCAAGAGGATTTTAACTAGTAGATTACATTTGTGAATAATGTTACATAGTTCATATTCAATTCTTCTTAAAAGTTTATTCATATTAGTCATTCTTATATTAGGTAAATAATCTAAAAGGTTATTTCCACCACCAATGAATATAGAACTATCATACCTTCTATTATCCGTCTTCATTGGTTTCTTCAAACCATCTTCTATTGGCGAGCGCTTTCGGACATTGTCCATCCATCCATCCAGGCAGTTGAATACAGACAGTGACAGTGAACGCATGTATTCGGCCAGAAGATGGACAATTTCCGAAAGCGCTCGCCAACAGAAGATGGTTTGCAGAAACCAATGAAGACGGATAATAGAAGGTATGATAATTCTTATATTCCTTAAATTCTTGGCCCATTCTTCTTCCTGGAAGGATTTCTGAAAATATAATTAATATATAACTTTTTTTCTTTTGTANTTTGTGTTTTATATGTGGTTTGTTTACTTCAAGGGGAGTTCATTTGAGCTGACATTTTTCATTTTTGAAAGTTTCCTTTTCTCCCTATCGGAGGGGGGGTATATATATACATATAAATGGTAAACATACAACTTCCTATTACCTAAACTTTAACTAGAATCAACATTCAAGAACAGAAATAAAAAGTATTGTACAAATAGAGTTTTTGACCATGAAGATTATTAGTAGAGAATTCATTAAGGATCGATCAAGGTTAAACCAAAAAAAAAGACGAATTAAAAAAGTATTTTTTATAATCTGCCATGTTTCGGCTTACATTATAAGCCACCTTCATGAGAGGAGACATGTTTTCACCTGGATCAAATCTTCATGACTGATTGAGCTTTCATGATATCCCTGAGGATGACTTACAATGTAAGTCGAAACAAATTACAAAAATTACATGTGAGAATGGTCGGGGTTTCGGCCAGTTACTGGCCGAAACCCTGGCCGAAACCCCGACCATTCTCACATGATATTCGAGACGGCCAACTAACCATCAACCATGTCTACTCAACATAATCAACGGGGTGCTTCAAACACCAATACACACTCTTCACTACACCGCAGACCCTTCACTCGCTCCCAGATTCACAGGACCCTGCTCACCCCCTCTATCAGAAGCCCAAATGTTACACCTCAAGAAAGATCGTCCAGTACAACAAACACCTGCCAGTCCACATCTCCACTCATCTCTCACACTCACCATGGCGTAATTTCACAAGACTCACCACACTCAACAGCCCTGATGATGGCTTACTAGGTAAGCCGAAACGTTGGCATAAATAAAAATATTACTCCAAATTTTGGTGTATATTTTTTCTTCCTGGCCGAAACCCCGACCATTCTCACATGAT
>KZ806944.1:874066-898672 GCA_000696205.2 Oncopeltus fasciatus
TCTCGTCTTCATGACAGGCAGCTATATATATATATGTCTCTTGGGTCTGCAATATTTAAAATAATGATACAAAATTCGATGTTTAGGCTTTTTTTTTCCGCATCTTTGATTGGTTAACGGCTGATGTCGGTAAAGAGAGGGATTTAAAGGGAGACCTCTATTTTGAATCGCAATATCTTCGTAATTATTTGAGTTAAGATATATATTCACTGTCAATTTATATTGATGACAACATTTATATTACATAGCATTAAATTAAAAAAATATTAAGAAAAATAATTGAACTTGCAACTTCCCAGGACGAGACACTATCTTTTTTAAAATATAGAGACAAATTTATGTATTTTTATAGCATGAATGTATTCCTTTTTATTTGAAATTAGATAAGGGTAATGGGGAGTTGAGAGGGAGATAATATTTACAATCGAAATATCTTCGTTGTTATAAGAGTTACGAAAAAATTTAATCGATCATATTATGTGTAGAAATTTTAATTAATTAATTTTATACCAAGAATAAATTCTTTTAATCCTTGAATTTCATAAAGATGAATAAAAATTATTTCAAATTTACAACAAATCTTTACGTTTTAAGGGTTATACTCTTTTACTTATGGTCTCGTCTGTTTCTGGGAGGGTTTGAGGAAATATNATTGTAGTATTTAATCCCACGTAAATTTTAATAATTTTTAGTGCAAGGGAATAGAACAAAAAAATCTAGCTGTCCCAGCCAGGACACGAACTTGGATCTCCGCTATCCGGGGCGGTGCATTTACCAATTTTGCTACCGGGACCAGTCCAGGATGGGACAGTTAGATTTTTTATTCTGTTCCCTACACTAAAAATTAGCTTCTTAAGAAAGTAATTTTATCTATCCGGAATGAGTTAACACTTCCCACACTCTTCTGTCTCGTGCAGTCAGCAGAGTTAAGTTTAGTGGACATAACTTGTGTGCTGATCATCTTCTTTCTCATTTATGTCCATCTTAAAGGAACCTTGGAAATCCGTTTAGATAACGCAGCTTCTATGTGACACACTTATTTTTATTTCAAATTGAATTTAAATTATAATAAACATATTTAGGGAGTATACAAAATGAATAAAATGCCTATTTATGACGGAAACTCATCAACTTTTTAGGACTGAAAAATACGCTGAAGTTTTTATCTTGGGGCATAGGGATCACATATTATCAATTCACCTTATTAACTCATGACTTTTATTATTAAAAAAAATGTTTAAGGCGTAGTCCATTAGTTTGGCTAGTGATGTGAAATGGTTTTCCCTTAAGCTATTGTTAAACCACTTGGCTTTGGGGAAGGAGCTATTTACAAGAATGCTCTACTTGTTCTAAACACATGAGTGCACACAGTACCATGAGGTACTGGAGAAGCACTTATTTCTCATTAGAAGCCTGCCGAGGACTCACAGCCAGGCGTCTGATACCAAATTAAGCATTTAAAATATATTAATGTTACTTATTTAAATAATATGAACTTCAGCGTTAAAGTTTAGTGTAAAAGATTGTTTAGATTTTCTTTTACTCTAAGATGGATTTGTATAAATTAAAAATTAAAAATATTGTAATAAATTTATATAACATCAACTCCGATACTGAGTAATTCGCTGAATTTACGCAACTCCTGCGTAATGGACTTTTTATTTCGAGTGGCAAATTATCCCTCANTCAACTTACAGTAAGTGTACTTTTCTCTTTCCAGATTTTACCCCATTAATAATGAATCCACTTTTTTTTTTATATCTATTTTAAAAGAGAAACAGAGACACTCAACTTCATTATGTAATATTATCCTCAATACTGTAACATAAGGATTATATCATTTTCAAATAATTGAATAAGTTTAGAGATTTAATATAAGTAATCTTTCAAGCTACGTAAATAAAGAACTTATGCCCTTATATAAGAAATGCAAGGGAATGGAATAAAAATATCTTACTACCCCAGCAGGGAATCGACCTATGGTCTCCTGCTTATGCCGTTGTCTCAACAGGCTGAATTCGTGGGGCCATGTTACTCATACTCAAAACGCCTAGGACGACTCGATTAAGTTATTTTCTTGAAGGCAAGCGTGATAAATATGGTAGACCTGCGCACCTGACAAATACGGGTAATTTGGTGGATGAAATGATTGATTTTCCCATGTAAATAGGTGTTTGGACGGTGTCGCTCTCACTCCAGGAAAGGAGAGTGTGAGGACGGGTTCGCAGCTCCCTACCCGAGCTTGATGGTTTATGATCCAATCTCTTGCACAGTCAGACGCCCTTTCACTCATTTATATTTATTGTAATAAGCCAATGCAATATCTTGGAATGAATATCTCAGCTGAGGCTTTCGCCCGATTAAAATTATGTATTTTTATTCAATTACCAATGGGGATACATACACCCTTCATCATCAAGAAGGCCCTGACCAACCAAGGGTTTTAATAGGGCGAAACATACAATTACTACTGTAATATTACTATATTGAATATATACTATATGATATTGAATATACTATTGTATGATATTTCAATTAATAGGAAAAAAAAATTCTTTGTGTATATCCGACAAAATTATCGGGACCGCTATAATAAATGAGAACAGGAGGAAGAAACAGCGTAGGGAGTACAAAAAATGGGAGGAGGGGATCATACAGAGTATTTTCTAAATTTTCGGGGAGTGTGTGTCTGTGTGTGTATATATATAATTTGAGGAAGGATTTAATAGAACTTTAAATACATATTCGGTGGAATGCTGATTCGCATGGCTATCTGAGTAACAACTACTCATCATATATTTTTTCATTCATTAATGATCAAGGAAGTATTTGTCTCAAGATAGAAATTGTGAATCTTCCTGGTTTTATGTGCTACTGGTTTGGTGTATATGTCGCTGCTGCACATCACTGTGACGTATTTGAATTCCGCGGATTTCGCGTTGTTTTTTTTTTCTTTTTGTAAACTAAGCCACTCCCACCAAACCCCTTGGAAATAATTTTGCGGGTGGGAAAGGCAGATCTCTAGGGTAGAAAAAGTTCAAGCAAAAACAAGACAAGCCTTCATAATTCTTTATATCTTATTTACCTCAAAAGAACAATAGTTTTGATTTAGGATTCATTAAGTTTAATCCTAATGAACATTAATAATATTTTCGTAAGAAATGCAAACTATTGCCAGCTATTTTGTAGAATATGAATTAGAAAACTTGTAATGTCTTTGATTTTAATTACTTACTCTTTCAAAAAAATTTAAATACATTCGGAGCGTTGTTCGGTTTTAGGAAGAGAGAATCTCAGATTGGTTAGAATATTGGCAATTCCTTGTTCTCTTTAAACGAAGAATAACATTCGAAAAGTTATTTCGTCCTTATATCTACCAAGAGTTCGTAGTAAGTGAGGCATGGATAAGGCCTGGAGTATATCCTGAGGTTTTGTGGAAATATCCTTGAAAATCTCGGCTTGAAGGTCGGAAGTGGTCGGTCCCAGTCGAAGAGTCCATCTGACTTTCCTGAAATTCCCAACCTACCATAATCACAAGCAAAATGGCTCTCCAATAATCGCCCACATTATTTTGTCTCAATTTCCCCTTCATTTCAAGACACGTGTGGACTTCGTGGGAAGTCGAGAGTAAGAGTGAAATTTGCGAATAACTTCTAGAAGCAGAGAAACGAATGCCTAGATTTCATAATTACAAAGTTATGAAAAAATTGAACCGTTATCAAGGGTTGTAATGTTATAACCTTATCTTATCTACTGAAGGCATCGCAACAAATTATTTTACCCCAACTAATAAATTCTTCACTAAAAAAAATTTATATTTGATAAATAGTAAGGAATTGTATAATCAACAAAAAGAAAGAATATCTGAAGGAAAGCTTTATAGGCAGTGGCCAAGTAGAAGTAAGCGAAAGTGTATTATGTCATGCTTACAGAACCTCGCCTCTAGATTACATTCACCATATATCTTGTGACGTAAGCAGGATGTCTTGATTACATTTTTCATAAAAAGTTAATGGAAATTGTTAGTGGCGATTCCGCCGGAAGTATCACGTGGGACACAAGACAAGTTTAGCGAGTTATCGATTTGATACGCCTGGCAAACATTTTCAAAACGACTTACAAAAAAAAGATTGATTTCTTGTTCTTGGTTTTATACTTACACTCACATTGGAGACGCCATTGATAAATTTTTCATACATAGAGTACAGTCTGTATAATGAAAAAAAAAAAGAGTTGTGGAAATAAATTGATTAATGTATGTAATTTACTTAATATTTATTTTGTCATTGATTCGTCTAAAATTAAACTAAAGCGATTCTAATAAGTTTATATTTCAACAAGACGTTTGCGATAGTTTTTCCTATTTCACTGATATTGTTTCTTCGACATTTTAGTCGAGGAATATATATGTATAGCAATGAAGAACATGTCGGCTAGAGAGTGCAGTGCACAAAAAAAAAGAAAATATCACAAGGAGCAAAATTTTAAGGGATCTCTCGCCCTTCGTCGGTGAGAAGTACTCTGACAGTCTTCCTTTACTTTTCACTTCTCACCGATGAAAGGTGAGGGATCCCCGACAATTTTGCTCCTTGTGTTTTTATTTTTTTGTGTACTGCCCTCTCTATCCCACCTGTTCTTGATTGCTATATATCGCAGCCGCGAGTGTTTCATTATATATAATATGATTTCGTCATTTTATCTTAACCCTGTCCAACACCCAACGCACACATCTAGAGCTAAGCAGATTTGCACACACGTCCGAGGAATGGTACGTAACTCTTTGCAAGTTCCGGCTGTATCTACCGTAAAGTTCCTCTTCTAGATATAGTTTCCACTTCGGAATCGAAGTGAACTAAAGCTCTCCTCTATTTTTGAATAGCTCACCTGACAAGCTCTCTAACATCTTTGGAGCTTATTTAAGTTTTCAGCTTCGATATTGCTCTTTCCACATCTACGAAGATCCAGGTCATCAACTTCAGAATCATCTCTCCAGATCTTCTGCCCGATCCATATCCCTCATCTGTACTCCTTTTTCTCTGGTTCAGCAAGTTCTTTAAGTGGTCTCTCCGGATTCCTAATACTTCATCGAGAGCTTTTTTTTTGTTATTTTTTTTTTTACCGTAAATATTGTTATTAGATTTTTTTTTGTTAGGGTTCGGTCAAGGTAGATCGAAAAATCCAAATTAAAAAACAAAATTTGTACTCTTTATAAATTACTGCCGACATTTCGGCTTACATTTTAAGCCATCCTTAGGGCTATCATGAAGGCTCGTGATGGGATCTTGGTGACAGGACGCCCTCTCTCGTTTTCATGATAGCCCTGAAGATGGCTTACAATGTAAGCCGAAACGTTGGCATATAATTTAAAAAGTGCACATTTTTTTTAAAAATTTGAATTTTTTTGGATCTATCTTGACCGAACCCCAACAAAAAACATCTAATACTAATACTTCATCTTTTACGGCAGTTAGCTTCCTATCTTTTTTGCTAGGCCTGGGAGCTCCTAGCTTTAAAGCCACTTCTTTACTTTCTATTGTCAGGGTAAATTACACAATTTGGCCTGCCAGCCTGTTGCTTTCTAATATTTTCTCTGGCCACTTTTGGCCTTGGAATACGGCTTAATCTTAGTCACCAGTATATTTTCATGGATTCTTAGTTTTTTTTTTTTTTTTTTTTTTTTAAGGTTTGCGAATTTTGTTTTTCTTTTATCCTCGATGGCTATTAAGCTGTCCTCTGAGGAACATTTCTTTTTATATCATTTTTCTTGGGTTCAAAAATCAATACACAGTTAAAAATATGAATACAATATAAACCGATAGATTATTAAAGTTCGTAAAGCTCATGACAAATTTAAAAACCCGAATAAATGACCTATTTGGAGTGGTGAATGTTTCATATAAACTTTACACATGGAAAATTATCCAAAACACAATACAAAATAAATACAATTGAGAAATTTAAGTTTTGAAATAATACATTTTAATATCGAATGAGTGAAACAACACATATATTTAAGGAATGAAAATTGAAATAAAAAATTGTTGCTTAATAACATTAATATGTACAATGTGAAATAACTACTTTTAATATAGACCCGGCCTTTTGAGAGAAGTGACTCATGACTCCACGCCTAAAGAGTTAACCACATGTGTCTGGTGTCACACCAAGATACATCTCCGCAGATCTCATCTGCCGATAGAGAGTATGGGACAAATCCCCCCAAGAAATAGCAAAAAAAGTCTTTCGGTAAGGGTATGCATGATTAAAACTGCTAATTTGACGTGACTTTAAAAAAAATGTTTGCCATTCTTCCCCGTTCCTGAATAGAAGGAGCGAAACATATTTTGTATATATATATATATATTGTTAAGACAGGTGAGAGAAAAAGTCCAATGAACTCATAAAAAGAAAAATTATAAAGAGTAAAATTTTCGGAGACTTATCGCTCTTCGTCAGTGAGGAGTGAAGTTATATAATATAAATATAAAGTTATATTTTTCGGTTTCTTTTTAAATATCTCTTTATAAAATAAAAAAAAGTTTCATTTTTAAATTCTAGCAGTATTTATTTAAATTTAATAAATTAAAAGGAGGAGATATTTATCATACAATCAGTAATAGCTTTGTTATTGTTAGCAAACGAAAACAAAAGTAAGGACATAATAAATTTGAAATTTTTTTTTTTAATTTCTTTTTTACAGCATTAAAAAAAACAAAAAAAAACCTCATGTTCTTTGAGATATTTAAGAAGGTAACTATGAATGTTGAGTTCTTCCTGGACTCATTCCTTCCAGTTGGTAGGCTACTCTTTCCTGCAGGCAACTGATTACCAAAAAGATTAAAACTCTCCAGAAAAAAAAAAAAAAAGAAGAAAGATGTTTTTTCTATTATCTATTGCATAGTTTTGGTGGGAATAAATGTATTGTAAGATACATATAATAAAGACATTGTAAGATCTAGTCGGCTGAAGTTTTTCTGTCTAAATAATTCTTGAAGCATTGCAGTGACTTCTCACAGATAAAGACAAATGGTTATTCATGAAGCCTGTTTATGTTTATTGTTCCTTCAGCCTTTGAAAAGTAATTTCAAATGTAGATTTCTCAAAGTCTAAGCCTCCATGACTGTGAATTTCGAGGGATATTATCTGCACATGTCCTCAGCTAAAATAGGTTACACTTGACTTGTTACCTTGATTACCTATGTGTTCTAACTGTGCAGATTTCCAGCAGAGGAATAAAACGTAATTTTTTTTGTTTTTTTTGCTATGTTAGCCTCCCTTGCAACCACTTAGGGTCATTGGAGGAAGGGGCTATCTACAGGTTGCCACCCCATTCTAAACATCAATGGCTCAGGGCAAGCTTTTATTTATAGATTAAAGCTTGCACTGATCGGAACTTAACCCGCAACGTCAGGATTGCAAGACCCGTACGGATCCCCTGAGCTAGCCTGGCGCCCCTCGTAAAATATTTGATACTACTGTTCATAAATAACTACAAGTATCCATAAAATATAAATAGCAAAATTTCATTCAATATTAATTTTCTGTACGAGCTCTAGTGTCTACAATATTTAAATTTAAGCCCACAGTTTTGAAAAGTACGAAAAGCTCGGAAACGTTTGATTAGGGAAAGAAAATGTGTTATTGAAGAAAAATAACTGTGTCTTCCCCACATATATTTATTTACCGCTTAAACATTTTCGGCCCTTATGGAACATCTTCAGATACTCTTCAATATTGTTCTTACCTCCTTAGCACGTACTAATATAGTGTTATGAAAATTTTATGTATATTTGGGATTACTTTCAGGAAAATATTACCTACCTAACCTCTGTAAAGGTAGGGCCTGACAGAAGTGGTCAGATTACAATTTATAAACCCTCATTTTACTCTGCAACGGGCTAATAAAATACATAAGTAATCTAAAGGGTTAATGTTACTACCAATGAATATAGAACTATCATACCTTTTGTAATCCGTCTTCATTGGTTTCTGCAAACCATCTTCTGTAGCCAACAGAAGATGGTTTGCGGAAACCAATGAAGACGGATTACAAAAGGTATGATAGTAAAATAAATAAGCATTATTGATTTTCTTGTTATTAGTATTTCATTCAAACTGGATAGTGCACTTCTTAGTTCATAATTTATTTTATTTTTAATTAGAAATTCTTGAAGGTCTATGGAAAAATAATTTTATAATCTCACCACTTCTGTCGCCATTTACAGAAAATAGGTAGGTAATATTTTCCTCAAAGAAATCCCGACAAAACACAAAATATTCATAAACATTATTTTCTGATTCAAAAAAACAAAACTGTTTCATTTGATTCATGTCAATTAAAAACGTTTTTATTTTATAAATGTAAATGTAGGCTTTCTCGGTCTCCAGAAATATTCATAAATTCTTCTTTCCAGCTTGACTTTAAAGAATAGATTTTTTTTTTTTTTTTTGTCGTGATTTCACACATTCTATGATGGCTTCTTCAGGGCTGTATAAAGATTCTCCCGGAATAAGAATGATAACTATTTTATTATTAGATGATTTTAGTTGGGGTTCGGTCAAGGTAGATCCAAAAAAAAATACAAATTTAAAAAAAGTTTCTATGACACGGAAATGTGAACTTAAGGACAGGACTTCCTCTCTCGTCTTCATGACAGGCAGCCCTGAAGATGGCTTACATCGAAACGTTGGCAGATAATCGTTAAAAAAATACACTTTTTAAAATTTGTATTTTTTAGATCTACCTTGACCGAACCCCAACTAAAATCATCTAATAATAATATCTACGGGGGAAAAAACTCTCTATTTGAACAAATAACTATTTTATATTTNGTTGATAATTTGATATATTTGAGAAATAACTATTTCCAAATGAATATTACTAAATATAAATGAATGTTGATAATATAAATGAATAAATTATTCTTATTACTTGTCATTTGAAAAAAAGTTCTCACCAAATTGTAGAAATCTATCTTCTTGTATAAAGTTAATTTCCAAAACTTAATGTAAATTTTATAATATTAACACTTTTAAATTTAATTTATTTTCAAAAGACCCATACTTTATAAACAAAAAATTCAGAAGTACATTTTTTTTAAAATTGAGTTGGTCTTCACAGTTATATCAAAACATTTGATAATGCTAAGGGAAAATGGCTTACCTGAATATGTGATTCTGCGAATCAACAACCCTTTTCATTCTTGCATCTGAGAGGATGTAGATCAGATGCACCATCTTTAAACCCGAACCACATATAGTCAGCTAGTTAAAGGTCCAAGCTGTCATTTCTTTATGTGCATACCAGACTTCACCTTAGTCCAGTTCCTCTCAATGGCATTAGTATTGGCTAAAGGGTCTCAAAATAAAAGAATGAAATTTACAATATATATAGGTATGTGTATTTGTATGTATATGTGTGTGTGTGTGTGTGTGTGAGGGTTTCCCCCTTCAAACCTCAAAGCCGAATAATGATAAGAGCGATGCTGTTAGATGCCCAGTGATAAGGCGCAGAGAAAGTGGTGATATAAAATAGAAAAGTGCCCAAGTGTCTCCCCGACCTTTTCCAGATGGATGAATCCGCCTTTTTCTTCCCCGACCTAAATCCAGGGCTGTTTACGCAAGCTGCAGTAATTACGCAACCCCTAGAGATTTGTTCTCAATTTCCTGTATATCCGTCTTCCTCTCGGGGAAGGCCTCCTCCTCCCCTCTTACTCCGATTATTCAGTCAATTTTATCTTATTTATTATTATATTTCACAAAAGGGGATTTGAATCTAGGAACTAAAATTTTGTCTTTATTTCACTTATGTGAAAATTTTTAAAATTTAAACAAATCACTTACTTTTTACCTACGCTGCGACCACTTTAGAGTCATGCAGGGTTGTGGCTATGTACAAGGAGCCAGGTCAAAATACCCATGACGCAGGCTTTTATAACAATATCAATAAAATACTACCCGTGTCTATATTTGGGAGTTTCAAACAGATCCATTCGACAAAACCGAGGCCCAAAAATCAAATAAATATATAAAAGAAACTACACTATAAACTAAATTACTTTAAGTCAGACAGTTTAAGCATTTTTTTTTTTAAATGCCTCATAAATAAAAGTACGTCTGCACTTTTTTTACGAGTTATATTATTTGCTTGTTTACTAAACTAATAAAAACCCATTAGTTAAAATTAATTGTTGAATCTACAGTAAAAAATATTTTGAAAGAGACAAGAAAAATCTGTTTCTTTAAACTCCATGGAAAACAGGTAATTAGGTGATCGTCCATTTGATTGGCTAATCAAAGTTAGAAAATGGACAGGATTTGGTCAAAGATTTTTGAGATAAAAACAACTTTGAATATATAGTGTTTTCATTGTGACTGACATTTCGGTTTGAATTTCCGTCCTTCTTCGGGACATGAGGATAATTGAGGGAGTGAGAGAGTCACTTCTGAGCTACTTACTACATGCATTCATTTGCAGGCAGAAAAGTTGGTTAAAAAAAAACATTTTGGTTCACCAAATCCCGACCATTTTCTCCACCAAAGCTCAATATCTGAGCCAAAATGGCAGATAGATAGCTGTAGCTGCTCAACTGGTATAACGGTGAACTTAATTTAAAATCTTTATGACTGTAGAAAAGTACAACAGAGTGGTACAGCTGAGAACCACAGTTGCGCTGTGTTTTGCTGCTACTCTTAACTATAAAGAAAAGCAAGAGATTTGTTTGCGGACTGTAGAGGGCAAAATAACTATTCTAACAAGAGTGAGGGTTGCATGATACAGTAAAAGATTGGTGAAATATATAACTGTTTTACATTGTGAATCTCTCACATTGTAAAACAGTAATAATTAAAAAAAATTGACTATTTTGGCTTGACAATTCAATCAGCCACACTTTTACTTGGCTCCCTGATTCTTGACGGTTAATGAGTCCAGAAAGCGGCAGTGCCCTCACCTGGAACTACGGGTCTGGAACACTTCCTCCAGGATGGCTTTTCTTCTTCCCCCCACCATTACCCTGCACCATTTTGGAGAATTCATCCCCTTTATTTCGCAACTCAACTGAATGTTCCTTCCAGATCGGTGATAGTTTCTTTCAGCGACTGTGGGCTTCCATAGGATTCTAGAAGGTGTTCGTATAATTTCTCTATTCTCAGGAAGCTGAAATGTAAATATTTGAAGCTTATTTATTATGATAAATGAGAAATTCATAACCTAAATATCAATTTTTTTACAGGGAAAGAATGTGTTTTAGGAGTACTGGTAATCCCCAACTCCTCATTATCCATTTTTCATTATAATAAAAGTTAATGTAATATACATAATTTAATATGATATAATATTTAAAATGTCTTCCTTATATATGCTTATCGTGAAATAAATCCAAGAGAGTAAAATTTTATACTAGCAACTTAGCAGGGTTGTAGACATGGAAAATTTTCTATGCTACAATGCTATACTTACATCATTTCTTAAATATTTTATTCTTAATGCTGTACTTATTTATTTTATTTTCAATATTGAAAATTAGAGAGAGAAAAAATTGGACAATTATCTTTTCCTGTAATTATTTCAACTAATAAATAAGACCAAAAGTCCCCTAACTTTAATGTGCATAAATTTAAAGCCATTTGAACAATACTTCAGCCTTGGCCGTTTTATAGTTTATTGTGAGAAAGGATCTCCTTTACGAGCCTGAATTATTTATTTATCTGACAATATATTTTCAAAATGTATTCCAATGCTGTTACTGACTTAATGAAAGCTTACTGGTCGCTCCCTCTGGAAGCCCAAGCACAGAATTAGATATAGTCTGAGGGAACCACCTTGTCGAGAGATTTGAGCCTTGCACTGATGCTGCGGGTGGGAAAACGGTTCTACGCTAAACGTTTAGTGCGACCGCCTTGCAGATGATAACGCCTCGTTTATTAACTTAATTAAATATATTGATCATATTTTATAAAACTAACTAACTATAGTTATAGTCATCAATTACTGAGCCATTTATTTGAAGATTTAGGACGATAAGGTAATTTGCATCTCTAAATGCAATCGATATAATGGCAATTTAATAAATAATGTTTAACTATCTTTAAGTAAGTTTCTTTAGATACTCCATTGACAATCCAAACCCAGAGTTCAGCTTTTACTTCAATATCCTAGGTTTTTTTTTTTCAAAATTCTATCTTAGATCCAAAGTTAAATATTCTATCTTGAAGGCAGTCAAATATAATGAACACTAATTCCGCTTTTAAAAAAGTAACTTTATTACAAATAGCTACACGGGCATAATGACTGCCAGAATATCAGAGGAAGAAACCACAAAATCAATTTCCTGAGAGTAAAATCTGTATATCTAATACCAAATATCTGTTAAGTCTTGATATACTAATCCTAAATTTTAAAAAATGTCCACCCAAATTAAAGTATCAAAAGCCATCCCCCATGATATCCTCAAATACATCCAAAATATGTTGGAATCAGTTTATAAACTTCCCCAATTCATAGCAGCTTGTGAGAAGTTATTACAAAATGATTGTACTGGACATAGGTTAGAATATTAGGAGATTGTTCATAGTGAAGATAACCTGTATGAGAGTGGAAGTTGGAGATCCAGATACTTTTCCCATGGGACTTTGCAGTGTGAGACAGAGAAAGTGAGCGGGCGCCGTATCTAGGTCTGTTGCGGATAATAGGAGTGGCACTGGGGGGTGCGGCACTGGAAAAAAAAAAAAAAAAAACCCCGGGGGATGAATGCAGCTGTTGTAAAGGGTGGATGTGCCGGTCTCCGCCATTTGCTTAGGGAACGACCAGTTTTTGTTGAGTTTGGGTTGAGGAAGACGTCTCTGATGAAACGGAAGGGCATAGACCCAGCTAATTGGGGGTCCATGACCAGCGAGCTGAACAACTCAGACATGTGTGTTCCATGCACATCACCATTAGTTTCCGGACATCACTAAGACAGCGTAAGTTACTAGGGATATTTTGAAACGATTACACAAAATAAAAGGTAATTTATTCAGAATAAAAAACCTTTATACATCATACTTATTTCAAGAGAGCTTGATTTCTTTTGTGCCCAAAAGTATTACCAGAACTACATTTTTAGGAAACCACCTGATAATTACGAAATTAAATAAAAAGAAAATACCAATCAAGAAATAACTCACGAAACAGAAAATGAAAAATTCACTAATAAGTTCAAAAGGAGAGTTTTTTTTACCGTAGATATTATTCTTAGATGATTTTAGTTGGGGTTCGGTCAAGGTAGATCCAAAAAACACAAATTTAAAAAATGTATTTTTTAATAAAGGATTATCTGCCAACGTTATATTATTATATTAATTTCAACTATTATTGTATTCTCATGACATTGTATTTCTACAGCCCTGAAGATGGCTTACAATATAAGCCGAAACGTTGGAAGATAATCCTTTATTAAAAAATACATTTTTTAAATTTGTGTTTTTTGGATCTACCTTGACCGAACCCCAACTAAAATCATCTAAGAATTCACTAATAAGTGTGAACTTATTTAGTGATTATTGTCTCTCTTTAAAAATACAATCAATTGAGTTCCTAAATATATCTGGAATGTATTGAATCTATTGAGGATTACTCACTAATACTGTCTTTGGCCCTCTCTTAAATTCGGTAATTCCCCCTTGGTACTTGTTTTTTGTTGCTAATTAGAAATGCTGAGTGTGCATAAGTACTGTTATATGCTCAGTATTTGTTTTTGTATGCATGAAGGTTATTTTTTTTTTTTATGTTTCCCATTTAAAATATAGAATTTGTTCAAAAATGCTAAGAAAATGTTTCTAGACAGTTTTACTTCCATGTTCCATGTTATATTGAAATTGAAGAATGGCAATACCGCGAGAAATATGCATATGAGAAAACTACTGGACATTGTTCAGAAATGTTTACAATGGGTTTTTTTTTGTTTTGTTTTTTTACCGTTTTTCAAAGGATCCTCTGCCTTCTTTTGTTACCTGTCTAATGCCATCCAATTTTTAATTTCCTTTATTAATTAGCTATAACGGCTATAATGTCCAATTTTGAATATCAACTGCTATTTAAGTGTTTCGCCAGGAATTTAGTTGTCGCGTCAAAGAGGACGAATTTTTTTTTCTTCAGTTTTAAGTTAAGTTTAATATTTGGTTTGTGGCGAGAACCTATCCACTTCAAGATATGAAATAGAATATAATGAAGGCCCTTCATTTTTTATTAATAACTTTCCATAAACAAATAATATTATAAGAACAAATAACTATTGCTGTAAAAAAACATATTATGCTATTAAAAATATTTATTACTATAATTTTATGTAAATAATCTAAAGGATTATTGCAATTACCAATATAGAAGTATCATACCTTTTGTAATCCGTCTTCATTGGTTTCTGCAAACCATTTTTTGTTGGCGAGCGCTTTAGGATATTATCCATCCTTGTGGCAATACATGTGTTCCCATAATTTTATAAATATAATTATATAATATTATTTATAAATTAACAACATCCTATTTAACATAACGTTTAAGTAATTAACTATTGCTGTAATTTATACATTTTTACATTTGCTTATGCGTAATTACAATGCGACCGTCTCCATATAGGATATCTTATATTTACTGAACTGCCATCGATATATATTCCATTTTAAACTATAAGTTCACTTCTTAATATTCCCATTCTACAGGAGTATGTTCCACTGGAGGAGAGGAGCTAATTTAAAACTTAAACTTAAGCCCTCGATGGGTAGTAATGTGTTAAATCTGACGAATTCTCATGTTCTGAAATGCTGAGTGAGAATATCCAAAAAGTGTTACATGCTAAGGTTATTTCGCAACAGACCAGAGAGATCTTTGGATATTTTGTCGATTCAGGGAGTGAATGAGGATTTTTTTTTTTTTTTTTTTGTCAAAATGATTTTTCCCCAGCTGACCGGTATAGAGGCTGGCGAGAAAGCCGGGAACTGGTAGGGAAAGAAAAGTGGACCTACCGGCTGGTTATCGGGGCCAAGCGAGGAGTCTGCCTTTCCCAGGATAGCTCTCGCGATAGGACCCACATCTCGGTCCTCGGAAGCTGCGTACAGGACTGCAGCGAGAGTTGGATGGCAACCTTGGGGTACAGATGCACTTCAGAGGGTTGTGCAGTTCTTGTGTCTCGTTTCCGAGTCAACACTCTTCCATCTTTGGAACGGTGACTTGCGGCACTGACTAAGGAATACTTACACTCCCATCTCCTAAGAGCAGCGCAAACTAAACTGATTTCCTATAGTTTATTAAAAATCAAAAATCGTTTGTTTTCAAAAATCAAAAATCACCATTCCAAAGAGTAAATAGGAAGAGTGTAGGGGCTATCTCTAGTTTGTCATCATCAAGCATTTAATCATATATAATAGCTTGTCCTGGGCGGAATTTGAACCCGCAGCGCCAGGATTGCGAGACCCGAATGGATCTCACGAACCACCCAAGCTCATTTAAAATAAATTCATAAAAGCCCAAAAAGTCTTCCTTATGAAAGAAATTGTCAATGGCGGTAGCATTTGAATGCACAGCTCACTTAAATAAATATCTTATTTAAGATATAACGCAGGATTTTTGTGCTAATATTTTATAACTATAATGAACCACTGATTTTTAAATAGAAAGATCAGCAGAAAATCACACATCTCGACCTGATTATATCAGTATTCTTGATTTCAGTTACATCTCAGATAGATTTGAAAAGAAATAAGAATACCGTCACTGAAGATTTTCGTTACTAGGCAGATTTCCCTTAATTTGTTAAAGGTGGGTTTAAATATATAATATATTTATTCCACTATATTTATTGTACTGCCAAAAAGTACAGTCAGTCGAAAAGGAAAGCTCAGACTTAGAAAGGAAGCGACAATAATTATTCAAGTTACATTCTTCAATATATTCTAAGGAAGATATTGAAGAGTGTAAGAGAGATGTAACCTGTAAATAACATAATGAATTTAAAATATAGTTTTCTCACATTTATAGTGTGTTACATCTTCACGAAAAGCACTTATAAAGATATGTACTTTTCGAGAAGATTTTACTATAAATACATTATGTTATGTATTTTTTTAAGCTCTCAATACACCATCCGATTTAGCACTTCTGATTTTCATCTGACAATTTGAAAAAATATGTACAATTATCGAATTTCGAAAAGGGGTTCTTCAACTTTCTCATTTTGGGTTTCTTTATGTTTCTCATTACTATACATGTATCCAAAAAACATTATGTTATATGATTTTTTTCAAACATATAATAACGAAAGGATTTTCAATTTTGATATTCCTTTATCCTCTATCCCATTGGTTACAATCATTTAGGAGCTGTTCAAATCTATTTCCAGGAACTTCAATTTTCCACTTGAAATTCAATTTCATTATTTCAAAAATAAGCAAATGTTATAATTTTAGCTTCTACTGTGTATGGCCTATGAAGAATCGGAGAACTTGGCTAATTCTTGGGGAGAATAAGCTGAAATCGGAATTCTCAAACACAACCACACAAGCATATTAAGTAATAACATCACATATATTCCTAATTAAATGAGAATTTTGGGGAATAATAAAATAATTAAAAGAATTTTTCAATCGCTGTATTGAGATTAGAAAGTGCATTTTCAATCTTCTGAAAACTGTATTATTCTTTCTGAAAAAAAAAAAAAAACTGTATTATTCAGTGCATTTCTGAAATAAGAAGTAGTGCTGCCTGGTGTATACTCTAATCAGACAATTTCTGAGGTCACAAAGGGTATGAGGGGAATGTGTAGGAGATAGGATAGCAAAGTTCTAAACCTCTTATCTCGCTGGCGAAGTGGAGAGAGGTCACATCAGCAATCTCTGGAGAATGTCCCGGTGAAAGGGGCCAAAGGAAATTCCATTCCTGCTTAGTCCTTACCTGCAAAAAAAAAAAGTAAGGCTCTTAAAGATTTTAGAATGGAAATTCTCTTCTGGAGATGGCCTGCAAGGTTAGTTCCATTTCCAAAAATCTAAACGACTCGAAATTACTTGTTGCCAAGGACATCTTATCAGGAAACTCCTACATCTTTTAGCAGATATCCCACAAGAAAATCAAGCTATTCACGTCGGTATCAAGTTTCAACTGACCTTCACTGATTTTATTAAGGCTTAGCTAAAATATAATCTGTTCAAAACTATATATATATATATATAGGACATTGTTCAGAAATGTTTACAATGGGTTTTTTTTTGNTATATATATAGTCTAGGTATACGCTCCCTAGGTCTCTTTAAAAATATGTACGATATTTAAGCTCCTTTTTGGAAACAGTTGGACGAGATAGTTGTTAAAAGGGGTCCAAAATTTATAACCGTAATATCTTCGTTATTATTTGAGTTAAGAAAAAGTTAGTTAAACACAATAGATGTAAAATGTAATTTTATAAAATACATTTTTTATGACGTAAAGACGAAAAACGCTCTTTTTCCCAGCCAGTCTACAGAAAGATTTAGTGGTCCTACCTTTTTAATCTCATTGTTCTCTCAGGATCCTAAATAAAATTTCCTCCTTTACTTTTATTTCTATCAGCTTTAATGAAACATAGAAAATATATAATACTCGACTGACGGACTTTTATTGTAACTTTTACTAATGTTATAATTGGATATTTTATAGCATATTATTATTTTGATGTGCCGGCAATCACAGAATTTATACAATCCTTGTGTTCGTCTTTCAATATAATTTCTTGTTATCTTTTCCTCAGTCTATGTCCGTTATCGCTATCAATTCTTATTAAGTAATATCTTGGCACGTATATTAATGATGCATTATCTTTTTATTTTATTTTATTTTATTTTATTTTTTTTTTTCCACTTCAGCAATTATCCCACAATTAATGCATGTGCATGTACGAATATGAATCAGACAGCTCTTTTCTCTTATCAGGCACGCACCCACACACATTCACTAATACTGCTGAAGGGGTCTGGGGCTGAACTAATTCTCAACTGAGAGACTTCTGCAATGTGCAATGCACGTATTGCAAATGTATGGTTAGGTTCCTTCACAGTATTTACAATTGTAAGTTTTGTTTACTTACTGACTCTTCGTATACTATATAGGGTTCTGGATAATTATATCTGACATTTCAGAATTGAGTGAAAGATAATATATAATCTAAAGGGTTATTATTTCTACCACCAATGAATATAGAGCTATCACACATTCTATTATCCGTCTTCATTGGTTTCTGCAAACCATCTCCTGTTGGCGAGCGCTTTCGGACATTGTCCATCTTCTGGCCGAATACATTCGTTCACTGTCACGGTCTGTATTCAACTAACAGCTGAATACAGACCGTGACAGTGAACGTATGTATTCGGCCAGAAGATGGACAATGTCCGAAAGCGCTCGCCAACAGAAGGTTCGCAGAAACCAATGAAGACGGACAATAGAAGGTATGAGAGAATATATAATGTTCAATTTCAATATTAAATAATTTCAAGATAAAGCCAAATTTTAAAGATATAATTTCGTAGCTGGCCTATTTAAATATTCTTTGTTCTATTAAGTATAATATCATTGTCTATAAATATCCTAAGAGAAATCGGTATGTCACTAAATATTGCTAAATATCGCTCCAGATTTCTTTTGGTATTAACAACTCTAGATTTCACAAAGCTTAGGACTTCAGAATGCTCTATATTTACCGAGAACGGTTCGTGTATATTTCAAAGTGGAATAACCAAAAGTTTTTTTTTTTTTTTTTTTTTTTTTTATTAAGTGTTAGCCCCCCTTTCAACCACTTAGGGTCATGGAGGAAGGGGCTATCTACAGGTTGCCATCCCATTCTAAACGACCATGGCTCAGGGTAAGCTTTTACTAATAAATAAAAGATTGCCCTAGGCGGGGCTCGAACCCGCAGTGCCAGAATTGTCAGACTCGATCGGATCCCATGAGCTATACAGGCGCCCCCAGAAGTTTTTTAATGAAGAGCGTATAAGGAAGAGTATATATGATTCCAGATTTTTCAATGATGACAATATATAACTTTAGTCAGTTCCAATTTTAAAATAGAAATGAACTTCAATATTGACATAGACACATTTATAATATGACATATTGACACATTTATGAAATTCATATCTCATCAATATGATTAGGGATTAAGAATGGGGCTTTACCTGTAACATAAATTTTAATTTTACTGCTTATAAGCCGAAATTAGTTCTTTTTAATAAAGAAATTTGACCCGTCGCTTTTGAATGTTAAATGAAAAGCAGAGTTGGTTATTAATAGGAGTGGGGATTACCTGAAATGTCAGGTGGGAGTAGAAAAGCAGAAAGGATCTCAAATACAAAATTTGCTTAAACTTTTTAATGAATTGTGCATTCTAGAGCAAAAGGAAACGCTTTAAAGAATTATTTCTGTATAAGTCAAATTTAAGCTTTTCCATTGAAAAATCCGTGAAGAATTTAAGATTTTTTAATTAGAAAAGTAATTACCCTACATTTTAATTTAACGGTCTAGAACCTACAATTAGTTTTTTTTTTTTTTTTTTTTTTTAATGAAATTCATACCGATGGACTTAATATAAATTAAGGAAATTTTCACAAGACATATTACCAAGGAATTAATTGCTTCATTTCCTCCAGAGAAATCTGATGAAGCGGATAAAAAATATCGTGTAAATGTCAAAATTTGAAACTCACAGATCCCCATAGAAGCAAAAAATGAAGACGAATTTCTTTGGCCCGTCTCGTCTTCATTCGTCCTTCTGACTTCCCTGACTGTGTGAATCACAAAGCCGTCATCATTTGTGTGTACAATTTCACCAGTAATTCATTCGGCGCCATTCAAACATCGGTTCACACGATTGATTGTCCTGAGGGGAAATTAAAGGTCGAACGGTGAGTTGTGAATTTGGGGCCACCATACCTAGTAGGTGTTGCAGGTCTAACAAAAATCTAAAGACAATATTAGCCGGTATTCGCAACTAGTGTATAACTGCTCATATTCACCCAAAGGGAGTTACGATAACTTGGTTTTAATTTTTTTTTTTTTTAACCTTCATCGAGTCTACTTATAATATATAGTAAATAAGTGACATTTGAATGTACTGATGTCTGTTGAAGGTTCTCTTGCAGAAAGAAGGGATGAACTCCCTTGTAGTTTACGACAGAACAAGGAGAGGGGTTAGTTCGGGGTACATCAGCATAGAAAAATAAATATCTCCCTTACCAAGCGTAAAATAACATAAGAGAATGTGCTTATTTTATAATTTGTAACATATTCCGTTCTTGTCATGCAGTCTTCAAAGGACGGCGAGCTATTTTACATATTCTCTTATCGTATGTCACAAAAACATTTATTCAATGGCCTCGTGGGGAAGTTACTGGCCTTCTGGATAATGGGTCGCTAGGTTCAATGCTTCAAGTGCACAGTTTTGTTCTTTTTTCTTTCTGTGCTTCTTTTTTTTTAATGGCCGATAGGATTCCTGGTGTGCCCTTAGATAATATTCAGCCCTAATTGGGCTCAGTCTTCTTTGATAGGGAAAAAATCAAGCGGCCAGGGCGGTGAGCTGACCAGATACCGCTAGTGTGCCGTGGGCCGAGAATAAATACATCCTTAACATATATTTCCCTCTTGGCCTCAATGGCCTGATGTGACACTGGGATTTAAAAAAAAAAATCGTTTATTTTGTTAAATGAAATTCTTTTTGTATTAGTTAAATGGTAACTTAATTTAAAATTGACCCATATTGGTTGGTCATTTATTTCTGCAGGCATATCAATTGAAATTCACAGAGCTCCTAAACTCTGAAAGGTCTATAATCATTTCCAGCAAATGAGAAAAATCTACGCACATTCTCCATTTTTAATGAGGACATTGACTTAAAGTGATTGATTTCATAATATAATTTTAGATCTTGAATCCCTATTTACATTGTCAAATGATACCCTTATTTTATTAATGTTAGAAATCTCAATATCTTCGTTATTACTAGCGTTATGGAATATATATATATTTATACACTATGAGCATTTCTCATTTATAATTTTTATTTTGTCAAGAGAGATCTTAGATATTTTTTAAATTCAGGGAGTAGTTTGTCCATCAATAAATTGACTGTTACAGGCCACGTTTTGTATGTCTGTTGTGATTTGTTTTGTAATGTCATTCTGAAGTAGTGTACAGTCGTATATTAAATGTTGGTATGTCTGTTCGTGGGTAAAGTCACAGGGGCAGTATGGAGAGTCTTTAATTTTGAATCTGTTGAAGTAACTGTTGACTGTACCGTGTTCATTACAAATGGCTTGTGTCAGGTAGAAGTCTGTCCACGTGTTCCGTTTGTTGTAATACGTCTGTATGTCTGGTATAAATGTATATAAGTGTCTTGACTTATGTGTTTTGTCCCATCTTGTCTGCCATTGTGTTAATGCTTCTNTTTTTAATTAGAAAAGTAATTACCCTACATTTTAATTTAACGGTCTAGAACCTACAATTAGTTTTTTTTTTTTTTTTTTTTTTTAATGAAATTCATACCGATGGACTTAATATAAATTAAGGAAATTTTCACAAGACATATTACCAAGGAATTAATTGCTTCATTTCCTCCAGAGAAATCTGATGAAGCGGATAAAAAATATCGTGTAAATGTCAAAATTTGAAACTCACAGATCCCCATAGAAGCAAAAAATGAAGACGAATTTCTTTGGCCCGTCTCGTCTTCATTCGTCCTTCTGACTTCCCTGACTGTGTGAATCACAAAGCCGTCATCATTTGTGTGTACAATTTCACCAGTAATTCATTCGGCGCCATTCAAACATCGGTTCACACGATTGATTGTCCTGAGGGGAAATTAAAGGTCGAACGGTGAGTTGTGAATTTGGGGCCACCATACCTAGTAGGTGTTGCAGGTCTAACAAAAATCTAAAGACAATATTAGCCGGTATTCGCAACTAGTGTATAACTGCTCATATTCACCCAAAGGGAGTTACGATAACTTGGTTTTAATTTTTTTTTTTTTTAACCTTCATCGAGTCTACTTATAATATATAGTAAATAAGTGACATTTGAATGTACTGATGTCTGTTGAAGGTTCTCTTGCAGAAAGAAGGGATGAACTCCCTTGTAGTTTACGACAGAACAAGGAGAGGGGTTAGTTCGGGGTACATCAGCATAGAAAAATAAATATCTCCCTTACCAAGCGTAAAATAACATAAGAGAATGTGCTTATTTTATAATTTGTAACATATTCCGTTCTTGTCATGCAGTCTTCAAAGGACGGCGAGCTATTTTACATATTCTCTTATCGTATGTCACAAAAACATTTATTCAATGGCCTCGTGGGGAAGTTACTGGCCTTCTGGATAATGGGTCGCTAGGTTCAATGCTTCAAGTGCACAGTTTTGTTCTTTTTTCTTTCTGTGCTTCTTTTTTTTTAATGGCCGATAGGATTCCTGGTGTGCCCTTAGATAATATTCAGCCCTAATTGGGCTCAGTCTTCTTTGATAGGGAAAAAATCAAGCGGCCAGGGCGGTGAGCTGACCAGATACCGCTAGTGTGCCGTGGGCCGAGAATAAATACATCCTTAACATATATTTCCCTCTTGGCCTCAATGGCCTGATGTGACACTGGGATTTAAAAAAAAAAATCGTTTATTTTGTTAAATGAAATTCTTTTTGTATTAGTTAAATGGTAACTTAATTTAAAATTGACCCATATTGGTTGGTCATTTATTTCTGCAGGCATATCAATTGAAATTCACAGAGCTCCTAAACTCTGAAAGGTCTATAATCATTTCCAGCAAATGAGAAAAATCTACGCACATTCTCCATTTTTAATGAGGACATTGACTTAAAGTGATTGATTTCATAATATAATTTTAGATCTTGAATCCCTATTTACATTGTCAAATGATACCCTTATTTTATTAATGTTAGAAATCTCAATATCTTCGTTATTACTAGCGTTATGGAATATATATATATTTATACACTATGAGCATTTCTCATTTATAATTTTTATTTTGTCAAGAGAGATCTTAGATATTTTTTAAATTCAGGGAGTAGTTTGTCCATCAATAAATTGACTGTTACAGGCCACGTTTTGTATGTCTGTTGTGATTTGTTTTGTAATGTCATTCTGAAGTAGTGTACAGTCGTATATTAAATGTTGGTATGTCTGTTCGTGGGTAAAGTCACAGGGGCAGTATGGAGAGTCTTTAATTTTGAATCTGTTGAAGTAACTGTTGACTGTACCGTGTTCATTACAAATGGCTTGTGTCAGGTAGAAGTCTGTCCACGTGTTCCGTTTGTTGTAATACGTCTGTATGTCTGGTATAAATGTATATAAGTGTCTTGACTTATGTGTTTTGTCCCATCTTGTCTGCCATTGTGTTAATGCTTCTTTGTATAGTATATATATACATATATAGTAGCATTTATATCCTGCAATAATTAAAGAAAAAGAACAGTAAAACAAACAAAAAAAAAGCTTTTTAATTTAGGAAAATAATTTCTATTATAAATTCTATTCTAGAGAATTCAGTTTTTAGTCAAACTATTGCTAAGATCAGATCCATATTTTATGTTTTAGTTCCTCACAATAAAATGTAGTACGCGTATAAAAGTTCCTGATAAAACTGAACGAGAAAGTGGAGAACTTCTAAAGTACGGTAGATGAATTTTCGCTCAAAAATTGTATTGCAGGGTGAAATTAATTCGCTTTATCATACCTTCTATTATCCGTCTTCATTGGTTTCTGCAAACCATCTTCCAGAAACCAATGAAGACGGATAATAGAAGGTATGATAGTTCTATATTCATTGGTAGTCATAATAACCCTTTAGATTAATTCGCTTTGCTCAGATTGAATCCAACAGAAACTCCCAAATTCGCCTATTCAAAAGCGTCACTACTTGCCAAATGAATACGACCGATCCAGGGCTCGCTGAAGCCTGGTAGAACTGAACTCGCCGGCCCTTGAGATATATGTCGCTCTTGGAAAGTGTGCGATATCTCGGCCCCGGTGGGTGGGGAGATACGAGATCGCGTTGGCGTAGTCAGGAAGTAGAAGGGGTGAAAGTCTTCAGTAGGAAAGTTCTCAGAGCGCCGGAACGGCTCGTGGTAACCCCCCCTGGAAGGAGTTTTAACAATCATCCCCCTCAAATTCAACTAACCACAGATAGTGGTTCTCATTCATATACTTAATAGCATATGTTAGGTCCTGTCTACAGAAATACAAAACTAAATATGAATTCCGATCTGCTGATAACTTTACAGTGATGGCTTCCAAAAATTAATGAAATTTTGATTCATAATAACTTAATGCTTTTATTTAAATATCATCAATATTCTTACAAATAATTATTTTTCTAAGTTTACAACATGAATAAACATCACACCATGAAACCGTACCAATCTGCTAATTAATTAGCAGCCTTCCCCAATAGCAATTTGCTAAAATTTATTCTCAAACACTGGAGAATCTGGTCCGTAATAATTTAGTAACAAATATATATATATAAAATAGTCAATAAAGAATTGAGTTTCTTTTTTCTTTTTTTTTTTAAAAGCTTAACAAAGAATATTACATTTATCTATGGTAGT
>KZ806944.1:904488-919660 GCA_000696205.2 Oncopeltus fasciatus
AATTTTAAATTTATATAAGGACAAATGAATTTTGATCAATGGTACTTGTTTATTTAAGTTACAAAAATACAAATATAGACGTGTGATAGTTGTAAATTGACTATTAATTTAAAAATATTATGTTAATTTTAAGAATTATGTAGTTATAATGCACGCATACATAAAAATTCATAGTTTTATAGAAATTTAGTTGGCCTAAAGATGAACCAGTCAAAATTAAAAAATAGGCTTGAAACATGGAATAGAATAAAGAAAATATAAAAATAGGAAGAAATAAAGCTGAAGTGGCAAAAGTATTATAAGCTTTATATTTAATTTTGTTTTTATACTTTTTTGTTATTTCATAATAACAATATTATTATGCACAGTCTTATATTACATTAATACAGAAAATATGAGGACAACGCTATGACTTTCTTTTACCGTTTATGGTCGAACAAAAGTGATTTTTCAATATTTCAATCCGACTGGCATCTAAATTATTAAATTCTGGTAATATCTTGAAAATAAATTTTTTTTTAAATAGTCCTTTATTCGATCATATATCTAAATTTCAATTCATTAAATCCATCTACTAATGTGGTATCGTTGATATGTATTTTTTTAAATAGCAAAAAAAAAAATTGTAAATCACTTAAAATGTGCGGAGATCTTATGGAAATTTTAAATCAAAGGCGACTCGGAAAATAATTACTTGAACGTTTATTTTTATTACATATTTATTTTCCTCCTTGTGCCACATCCGTTATCGATTGTTGGCGATCATCCTAGATATTATTGTTTCAATTGCAGCTTTCGATATTTAAGAAAGTAATTTTCGGCCGTAAGCTCTTATTTTATAATGCTAAAAACTAATTCGGTTTTTACACTATTCGTTCAATAAAAAAAAAAAAAATGAAAGAATTAATTATTGGTTATAATCGAAAAGAGAAAGTAGGGTTTCAGTGTAAAAACAATATTTATAATGGAAGTATATGTATTGTAATTCAAATATCGACAAACTTTTAAGGCCATAATAGGTGTAAAATGCAGTTTTATAGCGATTATATTCTATAATGTTTTTACAAAAATGCTTGTTAAAGAGGAAATTCACGAATGTAACTAGGATGAGTGAGCGCTGTCCCCAATCTACCTCCATGGCTCCTTTAGATTAAACTTTAATGGTCATCCATTGTTATCTCCGGCTGGTAAATTAAATTTCTCATTTTCTCCCTTTAATTAAATTAAATTTCTCATTTTCTCCCTTTAATTAAATTAAATTTCTCATTTTCTCCCTTTAATTAAATTAAATTTCTCATTTTCTCCCTTTAATTAAATTAAATTTCTCATTTTCTCCCTTTAATTAAATTAAATTTCTCATTTTCTCCCTTTAATTAAATTAAATTTCTCATTTTCTCCCTTTAATTAAATTAAATTTCTCATTTTCTCCCTTTAATTAAATTAAATTTCTCATTTTCTCCCTTTAATTAAATTAAATTTCTCATTTTCTCCCTTTAATTAAATTAAATTTCTCATTTTCTCCCTTTAATTAAATTAAATTTCTCATTTTCTCCCTTTAATTAAATTAAATTTCTCATTTTCTCCCTTTAATTAAATTAAATTTCTCATTTTCTCCCTTTAATTAAATTAAATTTCTCATTTTCTCCCTTTAATTAAATTAAATTTCTCATTTTCTCCCTTTAATTAAATTAAATTTCTCATTTTCTCCCTTTAATTAAATTAAATTTCTCATTTTCTCCCTTTAATTAAATTAAATTTCTCATTTTCTCCCTTTAATTAAATTAAATTTCTCATTTTCTCCCTTTAATTAAATTAAATTTCTCATTTTCTCCCTTTAATTAAATTAAATTTCTCATTTTCTCCCTTTAATTAAATTAAATTTCTCATTTTCTCCCTTTAATTAAATTAAATTTCTCATTTTCTCCCTTTAATTAAATTAAATTTCTCATTTTCTCCCTTTAATTAAATTAAATTTCTCATTTTCTCCCTTTAATTAAATTAAATTTCTCATTTTCTCCCTTTAATTAAATTAAATTTCTCATTTTCTCCCTTTAATTAAATTAAATTTCTCATTTTCTCCCTTTAATTAAATTAAATTTCTCATTTTCTCCCTTTAATTAAATTAAATTTCTCATTTTCTCCCTTTAATTAAATTAAATTTCTCATTTTCTCCCTTTAATTAAATTAAATTTCTCATTTTCTCCCTTTAATTAAATTAAATTTCTCATTTTCTCCCTTTAATTAAATTAAATTTCTCATTTTCTCCCTTTAATTAAATTAAATTTCTCATTTTCTCCCTTTAATTAAATTAAATTTCTCATTTTCTCCCTTTAATTAAATTAAATTTCTCATTTTCTCCCTTTAATTAAATTAAATTTCTCATTTTCTCCCTTTAATTAAATTAAATTTCTCATTTTCTCCCTTTAATTAAATTAAATTTCTCATTTTCTCCCTTTAATTAAATTAAATTTCTCATTTTCTCCCTTTAATTAAATTAAATTTCTCATTTTCTCCCTTTAATTAAATTAAATTTCTCATTTTCTCCCTTTAATTAAATTAAATTTCTCATTTTCTCCCTTTAATTAAATTAAATTTCTCATTTTCTCCCTTTAATTAAATTAAATTTCTCATTTTCTCCCTTTAATTAAATTAAATTTCTCATTTTCTCCCTTTAATTAAATTAAATTTCTCATTTTCTCCCTTTAATTAAATTAAATTTCTCATTTTCTCCCTTTAATTAAATTAAATTTCTCATTTTCTCCCTTTAATTAAATTAAATTTCTCATTTTCTCCCTTTAATTAAATTAAATTTCTCATTTTCTCCCTTTAATTAAATTAAATTTCTCATTTTCTCCCTTTAATTAAATTAAATTNTGTGTGTGTGTGTGTGTGTGTGTGTGTGTGTGTGTTACTTTTGGACGGAACCTTACTTAATATATATATATAGATATATAATTGTTTCAATTGCAGCTTTCGATATTTAAGAAAGCTACTTACGGACGGACTTACTTTTGGACGGAACCTTACTATACAGGTGTCAATGTAGAGAGAAAATTTTTCAAGTCTTGTCAAGGTATCTTCATGTGCATCTAAATTTTCTTCATGGAAATCTGCTCTCAACCTTAATGATATACTGGAAGAATATAGTCTTCGATATATTCCATTTTCTACAAATGGAATACTTATATATTCTCATATTGGGTCATTATTATTTAACGGCCTCAGGATGTGATTCCAGACTTTTTATTTTACAAATTAACACGAATGTTTGCTTCGTAAAGAAGCGGGCAAGAGACCACTAAAACCGCTCCATGAAAAAAAAAATCCAAGATTTTTTTTTCAAATTTGAATAAAAAAATTTAAGATAAAAATATGCAGAATGGAATTTCCTCCGCCGTGTGTCTTAACTGATACAGTTCAGTATCCTGAGGAATTATTCATCCCGCGTAGGTGTGACAGAAAACCAGCTTCCCCCACTTGAGTCCGTTCTATCTCATTTCCTCAATTATGTACATTTTGGGTAGAGTGGGGACAGAGGGGAGGGGGCTGTTAATCCGGTAAAAAAAAAAATTTACATTTAAATTTATATTAGGCTTATCGAATGAGCGTCGGTGCATGTTTTACTCCCAGCGGAAATATAAGTATTTACTCCCTGGTATGCATTTAGAGATGTTCGTTTAAAAGAAGACGATCCTCAAAAATATAAATAACCATAATATTTACAAATTTAAAGGAGTGAAGAAGAGAGTTGACAATGAGGAGTTCAACCTTGGTCAAGGTTTTAAAAAGAAAGTATAAAAAAGAAGAACAGGAAGTTTTTCGTTCACTCTTTTTTGAGTTTGTTTGGAGTTTGTTGTTTTAGCAGATTCCAATGGGGAAGCCAAGCTATTCAAGTTGGTACTGGGACGGGAATTTTGACAAAATTTAACAGATTTTCACCGATCCCACATATTGAAGATGCTAAAAATATGGTTCGTTAATCAATTAATGAGAGGGAATAGAATAAAAAAATCTATCTGTCCCAGCCAGGAATCGAACCTGGATCTCCTGCTATCCGGGCCGGTGTTCGTTAATATATATATATGTATCAATATTATACAGTAATTCAAAATTATATGTGATTTCGATCGTAGATGAAAAATTTAATTTTCTACAATTTATGTACTATAACATTTTCACGATAAATGCTTATAAAGGAATACATTTAAGAATAAAATTATGATGGCTGAGCACTTCCCCCACCCTTCATCCCCAGCCTCCAAAGTGCCAGGTATAGTGGTCTTTCCTTTTAAGCTAATTACTATTTTGTACTTATAAAATCAAATTTGTTATACAATTTCTTCTCTACATATTTTTATGTCCATTTTAATAAAAAACATGGATAATATGTTTTTTTACACAGCAGTCGTTGAAATGTATGTAGGTAAATTAATCCATTACGTAATGGATCAAATATTAGGAGTTTATTATTAGTATTAGTATTTCGAATGATTGTGTGCTGAGTGTGTACGTAAATGATATAAAACTAAATAAAACATATATTTTAATTTAATTAATTACCCTGATTTCAAAATAATTAGAAAGATTATTATCGAGAACATTATTAGTGATGTTTAAAATTCACAAATACCTAAAATCAAATGAGAGAAAAAGGATGTTTTTTAAACCTTTTTTTTTCCATTTTATAATTATGAAAATGCTTATAAAATATTATTCAATTATAAATCTATTCGAAAGTATTGAAAACAATTTTTTTTGAATACATCAATTTTTTTAATTTTATGTAACTTTTATTTATATATTACATTATGCTAAAAATAAATAAAAACATTTTGTAATTTGATCACCACAATGAATTNTATATATATATATATATATATATATATATATATATTGTAAAAGTAGAAATTTGAATAACGAATGAAATTTGTGCTCGTATATCATGAATTATTCAGAGAAAAAATGTAATTTAATACGCATAGGGGGAATTTTTTTTTTACTTTGAAAAGAAAAAGTTGTATAGTAGTGAGTGAAGAGAGCTAGAGTGGATGAAGACTGATACCGAGGATAACGGTACAAGGGGGAGGTGGAATGTGGGGTCCATAACCTTACAGTCCAGGGGGGCTAACTGAAAAATCAAATTCGCAGAGTTTAACACAGGGGAATGTGTGAGGGAAGCTGATGTAGCCGGCATGAGAAAACCCACGTGTGCCAGCAAACTTTGAGCGCCTCGAACAGCGAGATTTAAAAGATGACCTTTGCGGTGGGTGGGTCCCCGTGCAGCGCCGGCCAATCAGCTGCCGGCAAGTGGAAGGTTTGAAAGCAGTCTCGCTGGCGACGCCACGTTGGAAGCTCCCAGCTCTCCAACACTACACACTTTACGTTGCACTTTTACCTTCGCTTTTTACTATCAGTTTTTCATTATTTTTCTCTAATAATAATTTATTAAACTGAAAATTCGCACTTTTAAAATTTTCTGTTTTATTTTTAAATATCAAAATCTGTGTATAAAATTTAAGAGTGAAAGAATTTATTTTTAGACAGACACTGCTCCAATCAGTTAGTGTTGGTCGGCTAGCGGGTGAGGTCGCACAAGAGCGCGGCTGTATGTACATGACCGGATATTTAAATCGCTAAGTGCATGGTGCTGTTTGTTTTGGTTTCTTGACCCCTGGTGCTTTTCGCCCCTAAATATCCTGACTATTGTGGACTTGGACTATAGCATATGGGAACATGTCTGTGATATCAGATTTTAGTTTCTTGGATGTCATATTTGATAAAGAAGATATCAAATTAGAACAAGAAATTAAAGAAGAAGAAAAGAATTTCACTTCCGTAAGTTACATTAACGAGGATTATTCTCTAATTTAATATTCGATTTGCTTAATTCAATTCAGTTTTGCCGAATGCCTGTTGTACAATATTGCATATAATGTCGCTAGATTGAAATATACAAATTTCTTTCTGATCGGCTTATTGGTTTTTTGCTATTCAATTAATAAAGTAAAAAATAAATCTTATGGTTCTCTTAAATATGTCATAGCTTTTATCTGTATTTATTGATTATGAACCTTATGTGTTCGTTTGTCCCTTATGCTTTTGAGTGTTTATTTCTTTTAATTGAATGTTCAATATTTTCTGTGCGGTATTTTATTTTATTGTCTGAATTTCGATCTATTAATCGACTTATTTGCGACAATTATTTTCTAAAAGGTTATATTTCCTCTTGTTTTTACATTTATGTAAAACACCTGAACTAAAAAAAAAAAAAGTTTACTAACTTCTTTAAGTAATATGAGTTGTATTAACCTCCTTTGTTATTTTACTTCTAAATGGAGAAAAATATTGTTCATTCACAAAATTAAGTATTGCTACAATCACATTGGATATTCATTAATTAAATTATATCCTGTTAAAATGTTGTTTTTTATTTAATTTTCCTTTAATGTATTATTTATTTAAGTCTGAATTTCCTTCAGGTGAAAATACCATTGTAATATTATCTCCCCTTACCCTTTTCTACTCTTATTTTGTTTTACTATTCCATTATATAAATATGTTTTCCAGCTAAACTTAATAGTTTTCGATAAAATACTCCTAGAAAGAAATTATGTAAATTTAGTCCATAATATCCCAATTAGTATTTCTTATATGGTTTGTTTAATTATTTAATTCAATACTTATTATCTGTAAGGGCTTCCACTTCAAAACATAATGACCAAGCAGCAAAGGAATAATGCATAGAGTTGTGGAGTTGTTTGCATTTTTTATTCCTAGGAGATTAACAAACATAATTTTGTAAAACAATGGTTTACTAATTATACTCGTTTGATGAGTTAATTTGTACAAATATTTTATTTTTATTTCCAAAAAATTTTGAAATGTCAATTAAAAGTATTTAGTATATATTTTAGGGAGAAGGGAGTTAAAATTGTTGTGATAGATTCCTTAAAGCTTTATTATTAATAATTGCTCATTAATTATACGGGTTCCCTGGAGATGTTTCTGTATCACTAGTGGTTTTGCCAAGTGCCTATTAGTTGATGATGACCAACACTTAATCAGTCATTTATTTACTCCAGAAATTAAATACAGGAAAATCAATGCATGTATATTACTGAAAATAGTTTAAAGTTCTGTAGAATAGCATAGGTGAAGTTAGAGTATATTCAGGGGCTTATTGTTAATTTTTGTTCTTGTGATTTTGAGTAACCTGCTTGACATTTCTTGATTACCTATTTGTATTTTGCAGGAGAGTTATTGGGAAAACTCTGGTGTGGATATTTTAGATTCGGTTTTATTCAATCAGACATTAGATTTCCTTCCAAATGAAGGCTTTCTTACTGAGCAGACCTTAGGAAATGTATCAGGGAGTTCATGCTCTGATAGTGGTAAGGCTTACATTAAATATTTTCTGAAGAGTTAAGGTCACTTTAAGTTTCCTAGATTTCTTGCTATTTATTCTCTTATGTAGGACTCTCAAGTGACCAGCAGTTCTCCCCTGTATCATTTGATGAAATTGAAGAGGAAGTTCAGGATGTCAAACCTGATATTGCAGAGCTTGATCCCTCTATGCTTAATATCTTGTGTCAAGATGATGATGATGCATCCTCCGATCAAATAACATTACACAGAAGTGATGATGATGAACATATAGATGGTAATTATTTTCTTCTCAGCAGCCTATTGTTTATTCTTCAAATCTGCCTAGTTAAATAATATGTTTTTAAATTTGTTTTAAGTTTGTACTGTGAAAACATCCAAACCTGTGGTGCGTGTTAAACCTTCGATCTCTCGGAGTACTTCTAAAGTCCTCAATATTTCGGGGGTTCAAAATAACCAGCGATCCATCCTCATCCCTGTCAAAGGAAAAAATGGAATGAAAGCAATAAAAATTATCAAACCCAATGTTCGAATGTCTCGAAGAATAAAGGCAGAGCCTGTAGAAGATGTGAAGTCATCAAGTGAAGAGACAAGTGATGAAGGGGATCAGCAGTCGCGATACCCCAGAGTGCAGCTTACAGGTAATACATTGTCTATTTAAACAAATAATTTTAAGCAATACTAAAAATTCTAAATAGATTCGAAAATCTTCTAAAATACTGTACAAGTAAATGTTTTACTGGTTTATTATTTGAAAATAGTTAGGTAGTTTGCAGAAGTATTTACATTTTTATTTGTTATTTGTGAAAGTGTTTAGTTTCCATGAATTTACTAATCTAATTTCAACATGAGATTAAGATCTTTTAATTGTTCTTCCTTAAAATAATTATTTTCAATTATGAATAATAATAATACATTTTTTATATTGGTGGTATAATGGTATCTTATTTGTGGCCTTCTATTTTAACAGCTATGTAGTGTTAAAATACTTTGGAAATTATGGGTTCAGTATTTTCATATTATTATTTATTCCATGCTGTTCAAAAAAAGGTTGTGATTGGTAGGTTTAAATAAATTTTGGTAGATAAAGTATGACTAAATTTTAAAATCATCCTTGGGCATATTTTAACTTATCATTTTATTGGGAATGAAGTGATTATTTCTTCGTTAGTCTACCTAGGTAATGTTGGGCTCTGTTAAATTCACTCAATTATTCTTATTGCTATTCTACCTTGATACATATTTTTATCAAGTTTATTATTTAAGGGTAGTTATTATTAATTTGTTTTTACTATTACCCTTCATTGGTTCAATTTTAGTTTCTGATTGTTAGTGCCATACGTGTCTTATTTATATTTATTATTGTTGAGGAGAAAACTAGATATTTGAATTTTTTTTAAATCTGAAATTAGTTGTATATTCTTTAATATTTTCATATGAAAAAACAACTTAAAAAAAATATTTACTGCATGATCAAATCTTTATTTGTATTGTCAAAATAGTACAAATATAAATATTAAAAATATTTTAAAGAAAGAAAGTCAGAGAGGTGGAAAGTCCCTAACTTCGGTCAGGTATACTTTATTCCTTTTGCTATCAAAGTATTAGTTTCTTTTATTTCCCTCCATTATTTGTCTGGTTATCTTGACATTTAATCATGTTTGCATGCTTAAAGGCCACACTTATATTCAGATAGCAAAGTCTTATCCCAAGGTCAGTTTTAGCGAATGCCAATCAAAAATTTCAGCGAATTGTGGGACAAGGAGGGAGATAGGTACCTCAGTTGAGTGACCAACATTTTCCAGTTCTCAGCCAAATCAAAAAGGCTTCCTCCATTGCTCTGGATATGGCTGTACATATATTGACATTTAAAAGCTAGGCTCCAAGTATGAGTTGTAATCTAGCAATACTTAGATTAATCTACCTAAATTAAGTAGTATTTTCCAATTATTTAATATTTATAATATGAGCCAGTTTGCTATATTTAAAAGTATTTTAGCATTATATTAGAAAACATTATGTAACCCCAAAATACGTTTTAAATTAATAATTATATTTATACAGGTTTAAAGAAATGAATTATATTCTAATTGCCCTCTATTACTTGTTGGGGCTTTTCTTTTGTGCTCATTATTTATTTAACTTTTTTATGATGTTAAACCTCATTAATATGATAATCCTATTTATAATATTCCATATAGTTAAAAGTCTTTAATTTATTTATTTATTACATTTGATATATGTACTACCAAATAATATTCCCTATCATATGCATGTTACAGAATAAACTTAGAAGAGAGGAGATTCAGTCTTCTTGGAATTTATTAGATTGGAGTTCAATCAGACTTAAATATGAAGTTATACAGAAAAGGTATTAGCTCGAAAAGAGCCTGGGAAAAGTCATGGCCAATGATAACAGCCAAACTGGACTAGCCTTCTTTCTTCAGCCCTATTATTTCAAGATGGAACAAATATTGAAAGTAAGTTGAATCAAATTTAGCTGAACTGGGCAGGACATGAATGTAGCCCTCTCTTGAATGACATACCAAAGGCTACAATATTTTACACAATTGTGTTCTTTATATGTGTTTGTAAATGTATTTAATACATTTTAAAAATTTAGTTGTATTGTAAAATGTTAAGCAATATATGATGTAGATAAATTATAAGTAATATAATTACTAGTTATAAGTATTATAATAAGTAATAATTGTGTTTTCTCCACAAATTTATAAACATGGGATAAATTATGTAACTAAGAGGCTGAAGACATAGTTCGGTGTACATTTATGTGCATAGATTAATCTTGATTATTAAAAATAAAGAAAAAAATGTATAACTTCATAGGAATGAAAGGGAACTTTGCGCGTAATGTAGTAGACATTCATATAATTTATTTTTTTCCTATTTGAAAATTTGTACTTTTTTAGCAGTTCTTTGGAATTAAATTTATTAAATGCCTGATCTTCGAATCCATCGTTATCTATCTATCATTATATTCTTTTCAGATAAATACATACTTTCACAGTTATGATACCCCCTTATAAGTTTTGCATAAAGTAGATAGGAGGATATTCATGTGCTGGGTTAAATATTAAACTGTTTATACCAAGCAATATGAGTTTAAATTAGGGAAAAAATAAGACTGTAAACATCTGTTTTAGTAGTAGGTTTACAAGCTCAGTGGCCAGTTTTTAAACCCTTTACTGTTCTAATCTTCACATTTGTCAAGCCCCTAACTCTTTTAGCTCAAAGAAGTGGTTGCTTTAAGAGTAAAGCCAAAATAAGAATTTTGTAACAAAATTTGCCACAAAACATTTATAAAAAATGACATGAATAGACTTGTTTATTTATCAAACAACTAAAATATCAAAATGTTTAAGCCATGTTTATTTGATAATATCTGTTATTAATACAGTTTGCCTATTTTTTTTTTGTTTTAGAATGACGATTCACACATCTATTTAATTGACAATAATTTTTTCTATTTATACTGAAAGGCACAGTTATACAATTTAAACATTAGTGAACATCTTTTTCAAGGAGCAATAAAATAAAATTAATATTATAATTTTCTTTTCATAAAGTCCATACAATATATAATTCAACATTAAATAAATTTTAGTAGATTCTATTAATAAGTAGGTTAAATATAGAAACAAGAATACTATTAAATAACTACTTTCACTATAACTCCAACAAATTATTTGTAGGCAATGGGACGTATATTATATTATATATTATAGGTATTTATCATTTATTTAAACCAAAACTGTAAATTTCATTCTACATTTTACTTAACATATTATAGGAAATTATTCATTAAGAGATTTTTCTCCATTATTGTAATTTTTGAGTGAAAATTATTAAAACAAGGAAATAAAGCTATTAGAAAATAAAAAATGATTTTGACGAATACACATGTAACTAAATATTTGAAATAAGTAAAATTTTAAAGTAAATAAATTTTTGTGTTAAAAAATAATGTCTCTACCTATACTCTATGAGTCTTGTTAACGGGTACCTTCTTTCCTCATAAAATGCTTTCATTTATTGAATTTACTTTTTTATACTAAAAAAATATTAATAATTAAAAAAATAAAATAAAGGTGAGGCAGATCTATGATAACTATCAGNATATATAGTTACTTATTTATATTTATATAACGATTAATATAAATAAATAGCCATGTATTACTATTTTTAAAATAATAAATATGTTTTTATAATGTACGTGAGAGCATGCATTTTTTAACTGTAAAAATTAAATAAGCATTTGATGAATTGCAAGTTTTGATTGTTATTTTCTGGGAATATATTTAATTTTCTTGACAATTTTCTTTTGATTATTTGTTAACAAAATCTTTCTCTGAAAAATAACCTTTGGGGACAACAGTTTCTCCACTTTTGAGAAGATAATATGTATCCTCTTGATGTGTTTATTGCCTTGAGTTAACAATAGAATGAGAAGCATAGCTTAACAAAACATGTTATTGCCATGTCTGCTCTTGGAGATTATAGCAGAGGGAGGGAGGAAGCCTGAGCCTTCTTATCATGCGTCCCCTTCCCTCATTTATTTAATTTATGAATGTAGAGGAAGGAATTACTGATAACTATCCTAGTTTGTTCTGATAATGTGCTACTTGATAGCTTTTGGGAATGAGGCTAGCAGCAAGTAATACATTATGCACATTTGGATAAGCAATTTAAAGAGAAACATGGGACTTCTCAAATCTGCTATAGGAACATGAGAAAATTATGCTATTAAAATTTTGAACATATGCTAACTAAAAATAGCATATGTTCAAAATTTGTTGTAGAGATTAATGTTAATTTATAGTTCCCTGGAACTATATTTTCTTACAATCTATTTATTAAACCACTGAGTGTGTATCCGATAATAAATGTTTTGATCAGCATATCTTTAAAAAAATAAATAAATCACCTTTATAATTTAACAAGTCAACCAAATACATGTTATCTTTTATAATTCAGTCTCCAAACAACAAATGTTTAAGACGTCATTTGAAGTCACAAAAACTTCTTCTCTTTAAGAATTTGAATTTTAACAAAATGTGTTGCTACATTTGCTTTTGAGAATGAAATAAATGAAGTAGATGGAATTTAGCTTTATTCAGTTCAGAATTAGTTCATATTTTTTTATTAACTAATTACTAATAATAAAAGTTACATTATTTGTTTAATTGTAAGTATGGTAACACAAAGCATATTTTCTAAACTTAATTATAAGTAAACTGTTTAATTTATTTTTTTTTTGTGGGGGGCTAGCTAATTTAATATATCTTTTTTTCAATTTCTCTAAAATTTCCATAGTCCAGATACCATTCTGCATTTACCTTTAAATACCAATACTGTGTGAACTGTCAAGAGTTTGTAAAAGTCCTATACTAATATGTATACAATAATATCCTTATGAAACTTAAATATTGGAAATAAGAATCCTCTTCGCGTAAAGATAATTTTTACCTGTAATGATAAGTATGATAAAGTGTGAAATGCTGGAAAGAAGTTTGAAGTTAAATAATATCTGTTTATATCTTTAATAATCCTCATCAGAAATACATGCTATGAGGAAACCCAAACACAAACATTTCTACATGTTTCATTCATGGCTTGTAGCATAGCATCAGGGGGTACTAAATCTGTTTGTTTGTGTGTTTATACTCAGTGTATACTTGGTTCTTAAATTAAAGAAGCAAAATTCAACATTTGAGCTTATTTTTACTTTAATGAAAATAAAGCATCAATTTAGAATTTGATTTATTTAATATTTTAAATACTTAAGTGTAAATATGAAATAGTTGAGAAGATAATTGTGTCTAATAATTAATTGATAGTAAAAGAACAAAAACTTACTAGCATTGGAGCATATCTTACTATAACTATTACAATTCTGGACTTCATTAGCTATAATTATTAATTTATAATGAAGTGCCATAGCAAGTTTTCCATTTTCAGTATAATAAATATACTATAAGCTTAACTTAACGTTTTATAACGTATAAGCTTAACTTAATTAATTTTATAAAAATTTAATTTTCTTTCACTTAAGCTATATTTTATTATTTGCTTTCATATTTATAAGTTAATATTGGTCCATTACTTCTTTTAAAATTATTATTTTATTGTTTTACAAAATCAGTTATTATAGTAATAAGTAAATTAAGGAAAATTAATTAATGTTAGTAAGGTTATTGTATTACTAATCAATATGCTATTATATATTTATTTATCTTTTGTAGTTCAGTTCATTATAAAGGGTTACTTAATTTCATTTTAGGACAATTTTTAGTGCAAGGGAACAGAATAAAAAATCTAACTGTCCCAGCCAGGATACGAAATTTCATTCATTTTAGGACATTAATCAAAGTGAAAAAAAAAAAAATCAATTTTTCATTAGCATCTAATTCATTCCTATTTTTAGGCATACTGTCAGTGTTTATTTTTTATTTTATTTTGCTTAATAAATTTGTCTTAGGCTCTTAATCCCATTTAATATCTGCCTGTTCTCTCTGGTTTCTTCAATGTCAATTAATTTTAACTGTCTTCCAAGGTCTGCCTTCATAAAATGCAACTGATTTTGAAATCCATGTAGGGCAATTCTTCAGCTTTATCTGTTGTTTAGAGCTTTAAGATTAAGTTTTTTAACTTATACATCATCCACAGTAAATTGTGAATGTTTAAAATTAGAGTAATTGTAATAAGCGTCTTATGATGCGCAATAGACGAGAGCTTTGATCTGTTTATTTCTATAAACTTCTTATTTACTCTTATTAATTTTAGGAGGGATGTGGCTCTTAATTTATTTAATTTTAAAGCACTTAACAGTTTATTAGTATTGCTTTTATTATTTTAAAATTTATTTTAATATTTATATTTGCTATTATTGTCAGTATGTGCCAGTTATTAATAGTGTAGTTCATCAAATGATTTTTTGCATCTAGGTACATGCTTATATTATTATACTTGGAATTAATAATAAAATAATTATGTTTCATTATGTGTACTACAAATACTTAGCAATTTTTTAAAAATTTAAATTGAACTTGATTTTTTAAAATTCCAATTAAATCTTTACTTAAACTATTAATTTAAAAAAAATTCTATTTGCATTTCATTAGTCTGCTTATTTTGACAGGTAGATTAATTTAGTGCAAATTATTAATCAAACTGTCAATGTAAGTTGACCATTCAAAGATATATATATTTCAGTCACTTTTACATATAATATTGACTGAAATAGATATATAAGTGTTTTTGAAACCTTATTTTTCATTAAAAAAATTCTTTGTAATAAAATACTTACACAGTATTGCTCATGAAATTTCTTCTTTCATGTAATGAAACTTCCTTTTCCCTCTTAAATCTAATTTAAAAAAATTATTGGTTTGGAATTATTAAATGATATTGACAAAGGCCTTGAAAGAAGTTATTATTTGTCCATGTCTTCCTTATCACTCTTGAGGCAGTGATGTCTCCAAATGAACATGATTCGCATGTAGTTTACCTTTTTGTGAAAAAGAGAATTCTAAATTTTATATTTATAAGTAGTTATATGATTAATTTATCCAAAAAATGTATTTTTTTCTTTTGAAGTTAATGTTCTGAATGCTTGCTAATAATTTTCAAGCCCAAAATGCCAAAATTTATTTCATTTCTTTTTTATAGTTTACTTTATTAAGCATTCCTCTATTTATAACTTCACTAGTGTTTACTAGCTAAAAAAAAAAAAAAAAAAAAAAAAAAAAAAAAAAAAAAAAAAAAAAAA
>KZ806944.1:923626-967075 GCA_000696205.2 Oncopeltus fasciatus
ATATATATATTTTTTTTTTTTTTTTTTTTTTTTTTTTTTTTTTTTTTTCCCATTTAATCTGATCCAATTTAAATTGAGTTGGGCAGCAATGACTGTTGTTTTTTTTTTCAGACAAAAAAATGAATTTATTTATTATCCCTTTTCTAATTAAAACTGTTTCATTCAGTTCTTGTTTTGAAATATTATTAATAGTGGTACATTCCAAATTATTACAGAGGAAGAAAAAAGACTGATGATCAAAGAGGGAATTTCTATTCCAACACATTACCCACTCACTAAACAGGAAGAAAGGGACCTAAAGAGGATTAGGAGGAAAATCAGGAATAAGATCTCAGCCCAAGACTCTAGGAAGAGGAAGAAGGAATATGTTGATGGACTTGAAGACAGGTTATAAATTATTAGTCAGTGACTTGTATGACTTACTAGGGTTGTTACAGTTCTTTCAAGCTTTTATTGCATTACCAATTCTATTAAAATTATTTTAAAGGGAGTATACTGGATCCCCAAAATTTACATAAACTTGGAGCTGCAACAACCCTTGTCCTGAATTTTAAGTAGGGGTGTAGAATATATTTTAACTTTAAAATTTCATTCAATACTCATATTTTAATTGTAAATTTCTCTATTAGTACAAAGGCCATACCGTTTACTATACAAGTTAATGATAGCAATTATTGCTCGCACTCAAGTAGACAGTAAGTTAGCTAAGAGAAATTTTCATTCACATTAGTACCTTGACAAGGCCCTAAAATTTCTTTAATTCTTCAGTGATTCTACAAGAATAAATCGAAAATATCTAAAATTATACATATCAGAATTTAAGCATTTGTGGTTTTTAAAAAATTAAATAATAACTGGTTTTTTTTTGGATTTGATGTGTTGTTAATTTTTGAAATTGTGTGGGGAATTAAATAAAGTGAAAAAGAAATGGGAATTTTAATGTGGTATGTATTTAACAATGTTATTATGAGAGTTTAGAATTAACTTTTTTACATTCTTTACTCTATTTTGTATCAAAAGTAAGGGAAGTTTGTTTAGCATCAGTCAAAAAAATTGGAATCCAACTTGACCTATTTAAATAACCCCTTCATCTTTTGAAATTAGGCTGTTGGAAAATGTGTGTGTTTGTATGGAAAAAAACCTGATTAACAGGGCACAATGTAATCATATGGAAAATGAATTTCCATATGAAACAAGTTTCAACAACAAGTGTTTTTCACTAGAATTTCAGAAAACATTGGCTCTTTAGATTAAAAAAAAAAACAAAAAAAACTAGCAATCAATTTTGTCCTAAATTTGTCTTTCAAAATTGGCATGTAATCATTTCCTTAAAAAAATGAAGGAGGAAAGTTCTGCATTAATGAAAATTAATATTTTCTATGTTATTACATATAAATCAACTAAACAAATAAATCAACAGTTTTCTCTACAATTATGAACTCTTAATTGGAGTTAGGCTCTCATCATAAAAATTCTTATCACTTTCCAATTATAACGAATAACCATATTTTGGGGGAATTTGGAAGGAATGTACTAGTGACAGATTTTTTACAAAGATTTTTCATAATTTCACCAATCACACCAACAAATTTTAGTCGTTAGAATATGTGCATATGCACATGTGTGTGAGCATGTGGGATGAAAATTGGCATGTAGCTAGTAAAATTCAAAACCAAAGCAAAATTGAACAAAAGTTTACCTGCGCCGTAAATTTGAATATAGCCTTGAAGCTGCAATTAATTGTTTTACTTAATGCAATTTCGCATAAAAAAGTAAAAGGGCGAGTGAGCTCGTCATTGAGAGGAATAGTTAGGTTAAAGTATCTCCTGCGTGGCAGATTTCTTTATTATTATTTATTTAGTCTTGAGTCTAGAAAGCTCAAGTGGCCTGCCTCCATTTTCCGCTCTATGTTTTTTTTTCTTTATTGGTAACTTAAGTTTGTATCATCAAATTTGACTTTCTTATTTATTCACTTTTTAATGAAACTACTGAACAATCATGGAAAATTTTCTTATTTATTTTGCTTGTGTAGTGTGCTTTTTTATTTGTTTATTCAGATGGGTTTAATTTGGAATTACATTTCAAATACACACACACACACACACACACACACACACACACACGCACGCACGCACACACACAGTTTGTACACCTTCATGTCTATCTTTCTATTTCTGTATGTGTGTAAGTATTAGCAACATTTTAGGTCTGTTCTGGAAACTTGGAGTGATTCTACCTCTCTTGTTGCCAATACCTAATTTAGTCCTTGAAAAGAGAGGTTCTCAACTCCCCTGGGAAGTAATTAAAGGCTTATTTCACCCCTTATAACATTCTTTAGTATCTTCTTTATCATACTCTTCTCCTCTTCGCCCTTCTTATTCAATCATGTAAGAAAAGGAGTTATCTACTAGGAGCAACTGATGGCACTAGGCAAGCTTTTATTTATAAAAAAATTGCCCAGGATGGGATTTAACCCTGCAGAGCCTGGCTTCATTTCTTGTGAAATATTTATAGAATTTAAATGTTCAAAATTTATATTTTGACTTTCTTCATGCACCCATTTTTTAACTTCTCCAATGTAGGGTTTGAATTGAAAAAATTTCAAAAGCCTATTCATGTTACCAATGCGAAATATTTCTATATATCTGCACATTTAAATGTTAAATCGTTTTTTTCTGCTGACCTTCTTGTATTATTTATGTTTAATACAGACAAATTTTCAAAAAGCTATTACCTTTACTGAAACATATTTGTTAAATACAATCAAAACATCTATAGTTTAATTCATTAGTCCTCTAATGAATCAGCCTTGCTTGGGCTAAACAATTAATAATTATATAAATATTATTTTTTGTGGTATTTAATCCCACGTAAATTTTACTAATTTTATTACAAAGGAACAGAATAAAAAATGCACCGGATAGCAGGAGATTCAGATTCGAGTCCTGGCTGGGACAGTTAGATTTTTTATTCTGTTCCCTTGCGCTAAAAATTAGTAATTAATAATTATGTATGGTTAGAATTTTAACTTTGAAAACTTAATGATAGAGGTCCTTTTTTTCCTGTTATTAGTTACGATTCTTTAAATATTTAAGGAGATAAAAATTGTGTTTGAAATATATTTGCATTATGATGAGGTCTGAATATTTTGTGTTTATGTGGTTTAATCACACTCATTCTAGTAGGATGTGGGGAGAATTTACATATAGAATATTTTATGTTCATTACAAGATGAAGCAGTCAGTTATATATCAGTGCCACTGAACAGTCTAGGGAAAGATGCCCTCTTACCAGGGGTACAGTAGTTCATGTCATATGACATTTTCATTGCACCAGGAAGGGGCTAACACTGCTCCACTATCTTTACTATTATTTGAGGTTGTGGCAGTTTAAGTAATTTGATTGAAGAGAGGAATTCCCTGAATATAATTATTTGTTTCACTTCTATTTCTAAAGTTTCTTAGTAGCTTGAAATGATTAAACTCTTATTTCTAGATTCCATTAGATAGATGTGTGAATCCACTCTAGTGCATTAAATTTTAAATAATAATTTATTATTTCTAACTATATGAACTCATTCTTATCCATATGTATCACAATATTCCATCATTGCTGTTCAACTCTGTTAATATAGTGGTGACACTAATATTTATTATCTTTTTTTAATAATTTTAAGATTTTTTTTGTTTATTATCTATTATTGTAGATAATTTTTAAATCACGCTGGATCTTTCTGATGAAAAATATTTAATATTACTATTTAAATAAATTAAATGATCAAAAAATTAATTATGTAAGTATTTAGGATTTTTTTTTCTCTTTCTTGTTTATGTATAGTTAAACTCTTTGTATTTATATCTGAAAATGTTCTCACACACTTATATAATTGATTAAATTATGTGTGTCCAAGTATGTACAGTACACCTGTGTTCGGATGTTTTAACTTATTTCAATGCGTGTGTTAATAGATACTTAAGCACATATAGGCAAACCTGTTCATAAATGCATATTTTGCCTTGAATATATAATTTAAAAATAGAAAAGTATGTGTCTACTGCATTAATAAACATTTTATGCATTTTTTAAAAACATTTTGCTCACATTATTAGAGACAAAATTATTTTAAAATATTATTAACTGATAGTTGCCACTTTTCCTATTATTTCTGATATCATAGCTAGCTTATGTGTAAGAATTCCAGGGGTGAATTGTATTTATATTACAAGCATTGTGAATCTATAATTTAAATGACAGAACTTTCAGAAGCCTAAGTGATTGTCATTGGACTGGTTCATTGCCCTCTCTTGTAATTTTAAAACTGAAAATTTTTTCTTGACCATCACTTAATTAATATACATTACAATCCTGAGCTTCTATAATAGCTGAACACAAAAATTTGTTAAAAGCCGAGTTAAATCAGTACAAAATTACTTGCACGATTACAATTTAAAATAATGAAACTATTATAAATAAAATGAAGAGAATTAAACTAATTTATTTAACATGTTAAATTAATTTATTTTCGACTAATTATTATTACCTGATATTTTGCTTTTTCCTTTCCTTTAATGAATAACAATTTTATTGTCTATAAAAGTGAGGTATAAGAAACTTGAAAAGTTGAAGATCAATGGGTAAGACAGCCAAAGAAACCTTAAAGTAGAAAAGAGGAGTGAAAGAGATTTCATTACATAAGAAAAGCAGGGGCTAAAATCCAGTGAGTGACTATGGCAAACAAAGGATAGTCAGTCTTGTGAGCCTTATAATCACTTAATCTTTCAAGAAATTTACATTATTGACAAAAGTATAAGAATGATAATTATTGTTTTTCTTTCCCCTTTACTAACTTAATGCCCTTAATTTTCCATTTTAACTAACTATTAATATAGATAGTAAAAGGTGAAATATTACTGAGTTTATTGTATTTATAATATACTGAGCTTAATTGTGACAAAGATAACTTACCACCTAATAAGTACTTAGATTTTAGGTAAACCCCTGCTTACATACATAATATCTTAATTAATGTGTAAATCCATAGTTATTTATTTATCTCAGTTTCCTTCTACAAAAACAATCTATTTTATGAAGGAATTATTCAACTCATATGTTAACCATGTGAGATAAAATAAAAACTATGATAAAAAAAAAATTTGATTCTCAATGTGTTGTATTTATTTCCATTATAAATGAGTTGTATGTAATTGTAATTCGACAAAAAGAATTTGCTCCATCCAAATTAATTGTATTTGTAGTGTGTGTGTGTGTGTGTGTGTGCGCGCGCGTGCGTGCGTGTGTGTGTGTGTGTGTGTGTGTGTGTGTGTGTGTGTGTGTGTGTGTGTGTNAAAGAACTTGATGTTTTTTCTTTTTATCTAATGATTATTAACTTAACTAACATCAATAAAGAAGTATGTATTTCTTCGATCTGAATTTGTCAATTCTCTTCATTCTCTGAACAACATCCTCCCCGTACAGGTTGGTTAGATTATTAGATACATCTGACGACCGACGAAGCCTACGTGAATCTAACCAACCTGTACGGGGAGGATGTTGTTCAGAGAATGAAGAGAATCAATAAAGAAGTGATTCCATGTTTTTTGTTTTGTTTTGACCTTACACTTTTTACACACCACTCAAATACATGCAATAAACTTCTTTTTTTTTTTTTATATATAATTGAGAATGTTTTGTTTGAACAAAATGTAAATATGTTTATATACAATGCCTTTAAAGTGACAAAAAACATTGCTTTGAAATCTTTTTTTTTTACCCATTAGCATCTGCTATCATTGTAAATTTATGTAACTGATTTTGTTGTCTCCCTCTAGTATTTGAAGAAGTAGCAATGTATTCACATATTGCTAAATTGGAACTTCCTAGATCAGAGCCCAAATTAGAGTATGCTCATCAGTGTCATCCTTACTTGACTACCTTAAAGCTTGTTTACTGTCTCAGGTCACAGTAGACAAGGCATTAACTAAATGGCTCATTCAGTATTTTAATATAAATTTTCAGATAGATCCTGCAATAACACTTTTACAGCTAATAAATTTTCAGATTGCTGAAAATATGGTTGAGAAAAAAAATCCATTGCTCTGTGGTCGTAGTTAGATGCAAACTTATTTTTGTCCAGTTTTAAAAAAGTTCCTTTTTTTTTCCTCCTCCATATGTTTTATATAATTATGTGAAATTAGTTATTACAAATAATTATGAAGGGGAGAAAAAATAGTATGAAAGAAGGATATGTATTAGAATTAAACTAATTAAAGATTAGATTAACTTCAAGTCTTTCATAGATATGTGAGACAAAAATCATAGAAGCAGTGCTGTCTCAAATTCTGATCTAGAGTAGCACAATATTGTGAATACCTTTTTTAAATTAACTTAAATTGTAAATAATTTAAAAGCCACTTTAAATGGGATATTAATCTATTTTTTTTTTGTCAGTTATTGATCAGTTATAATCTTTAAGTTTTTCTCAATATCAGTTATTTACTCAGTTGAAGTTTTTTTTAAAGATATGAACTTCCACAATTACAAGAAAGAACAAGTAGAAATGATAATTTACTTGGATCTGGTGGCCAGGCTCCCCCCCCCCTCCCATGGGATCTGGCTATGGGGGCTCCTCTTCTTTTCCCCAAAAGGAGTGGAGCCCATAGCCAGATCTGCCTCTTTTTGGCCCATATTGGAGACTGGCTACCAAGTCTGGGAAGGAGAGTGCATGCTGCTTCCAAGGGCTTCTTTGAACCTCTGGTCCTGTTTAGATAGAAGGGCATCATAAACATTTGTACAATTTAATTCATTGTGATCTTTTGAGTTGCAGTTCTTACAAACTTTTTCTTTGCATGTAGAAGAATGACCTAAGCAAAGACATGATTAACATCGTAATGGCAAAGGAATAAATTTGTGGACAGATAAATTTAAGTAACCCGTCTTAATTTCATTCAGGAGTGAGGGTACAAAAAGTTGAGATGTAGGATGTTATAGGAATAAGATCTTTACTATGCTTTTTAAAAACTTGTTTGGAATAGATTATCTGGTCATTTTTAAGATTTGCTAGAATTTTGTGAATAGTTGAGTATTATAATAATAATAATGATAAATACAATGTATTAAATATTATATATCATAATGTCGAATAACTCCTTTACTATTATTTAGAGAACTATGTGGTTCGGCTTTAAGAAGCTGAACTACATAGTTCTCGAAGCTTTAATATTTTAATTAAAAAAAAAAAAAAAAGTTTTGCTTAGGAATTGTTGACCAAATAAGAATGGTTCCGTCTTTTAATTTCTGAGAAACTTTTTTAAAAGTAGGTTCCTTATGAAGATTTGATTGAATCTGGAATTTTCCTTAGTGCTTGGTTCTTGAGGAACTCTCTTTTGTTTTATAGTCTAAATAAAAGAGAAAAAGAAAAAAAAAGAACAAGAGAGAAAAAATATTGTTTTACATTAACGTAAAAGAAAGAAGTGACTGGGTATGACTTATCTGTGCTAATACCCAGGAACTCTTAAGGCACAACCTCACTCCTTAGCTGTCACAATAAAACTGAACTTTGTTTTATTTTAGAATTCTAGTGAACTTTGAAACATTAAGGAGGAGGAGATAGTTGGGGTTTGGTCTGAGGTTTATTAAAATAAAAACAAATTGGTGAACCAATAAGGTTTTATTTTTGCCAATGTTTTGGCCTGAATTTCAGGCCTTCTTCAGGGCTATGGGGATAACAAAGGGAGAGAGTCATAAATTGCGTGTTCTAATTTATGGTTGTTGGGGTGTTAAATGAAGTTTGGGAAAAGCACTAATTGACATAGGAGTGATGAAAGGGGGAGGAGGAGAAGAGAAGTGGGTGGGAAAAAGGCAGTATTTTTGAAAGGATGACGATGACGATGAAAGGAAAGTGAGATAAACGGGTGTCTTTGAATGGATTAGGCACTACTTATGATTGACCTGAAAACTTCTAGGAATTTGTGATCTCTAGGGTTTGAGGTAGACAATTTATACTGTTATGTTGAACAAAAATAAAACGATGACAAAAATAAAAACATATTGGTTCACCAATTTCTTTTTATATACTAATAAACCTCTTATCCAACTATCTCCTCCTCCTGATTGTCAACGGTCAACCATCATCCCATAGAAAATTTATAACATTAATTTTCAGGCGCGAGGTCAAGAAATGTTCTGTCTACCAAGTCAGAATTCCTTGAACCTCCATTAGATGGTGATGGTATCTTACCAGAAATCATGAGAGGTGCTTCAGAACATGATCATGATTATACTCACAGACCACAATCCAGGAAAAGGTAAGAAGACATTTGTTACTTATTACTTGGAATAATGCAGATTTTTATTCTCCCAACATAAGAATTTTATTATAGTCGCTAAATCTTAAATTTGAAAGAGAATATGGTTAATAATCTGCCCTTCAAATACTAGTTTTCAAATGTATTCACACCAAAGAAAGCCTTGCATTTTATTTATCATAATATGGAGCAGAATCAGGTCTCCCTTAACACATCCATCCACTTTCTTTTTTTGACAAGAGTTCATTGCAAAGTTATATGATTTGGCTATTGTAATCAGAATATGGCAAAACAAATTTTGAATTTCAAATTATAAAGCTAACTGCACATTTCAGACCACATTAACATTCTCTCTCTCAATACTACAAAGAATGTTAAATAAAAAATGTCATGGAGGCAGAGGGAATCAACTATTTTATTTCAACTCTTTAAACTATTTTAATTTTGATTAGTTCACCTATCATTGGCACAAGTTAGAAATTTAAGAAAGAATTTAGAAACAGATATAAAGAATTTAAAAAAAATTTTTTTCTTAAATCTATCTTGCAAGTATCATAAATAATATACACTATTTATATAACTGTCAATAAATTTATATGAGGAATGAACCATAGGAGTGGGAAATAATTGAAATTTAAATTCAAGTTTTTCACTCAAATAATTAGGCGTTGTTTAGTTTAGAGTAATGTAACTGAACATTGATTTGTTTCTTTTTAAAAAAAATGTTATGAGTTACTGAGAAAAATTGAACAATTAGGACTGGGAACTTACCTGAACCCTAAATTTTAATTTTATGGTCTAAAAATCACAATTATAGTTATTAATTATAGTTTATAAAATTGAAATAAAAATGTTGACTCCCTCCTCTGCCCTCATGAAGATTTTTACTTAATAGTCTTCATAATATTGAGACAGTGAATGTTTATGTGGTCTGAAATAAAAAGTTAGCTTTATATCATGTTATTTTTGTTTATAGAACTGACAAAATTTTCACTATTTTAGAAAATTACAGAATAATGTTTTTATATGATTTACTGGAATGCTGTTTTTACGAGAAAACTATTTGTAAATGATAGCCTTTTATTAAAATAAATTTCATTAAAAGCTAAATTTCTAATTTATGATTATAAAAATTATGTCCTTTGTTATAAAGAAAAGTGACAAATCTCTTTAACATCACATAAGGTTTTGATAATGGTTAAGCAAAAAAAAAAAAATAAATAAAACCTATTTAATGCTTAAACTGTGTCCCAAAAATTAAAAAAAAAAATTTCAAAATGCCTAAAATTTAATTTACACATTATAATTTGGGTTGCGGGCTATACATGATGTACTGGATCTTGAATATCCATGTAATGAGTGAGGTATTTTGTCCATTACTATTTTATAGTGAAAGCGAAATAAAATTGTTAAATGAATTAATTAAAGAAATCAAATCTAACTGTCAGACTAACTTAATTAATGATAAACACTGGAATAAAACTGTTCTCCTCAAATTTGTATATTTAACTGAAAAATAAATGTTAAATGGGCAAATAAGAAAGTGAATAATTTAATACAATTTTTATTAACTAAATAAAATACTCACCTCAAATTTTTGAATTTGAAAATTACTTGATTTATATTATATATGCTTTAATGAAAGAAATTCTTAGCTCAAAATTTTGAAATAAAAATTTTTGTATAATAGTTTAGAACAAATCAATTAACAGCTCTTGTCAGAACATTAACTTAATTTTTCACCAAGTCAGCCATTGAATAAAGACTTTGCTGTAGTTGGTTGGAAAAAATGTTATTCTTCTTTCTCAAAATTTTATCTTAATTGAAAACTATGTAGAGTAATCTTTATATATTTAATAACTATTTTTGTCATTTATTCCATTTTTACCAAAGTAACACGAAGAATAAAGCAATTCCATAGCTAAAAATTAAGATAATTATAATTTGGATTAATTTTAAGAGTTAGAAAATCTCTTAAAATTAATCCAAATTATAAGTATCTTGATTTTTAGCTATGGAATTGCTTTATTCTTCCTGTTACTTTGGTTTAATAATTTCAAAAAGTTTAAATGCATAACAGTAGTATATTAATGAATTTACAGTTTCCAGAGGTAATTACTTACTGAGTTATTACTACATCTTTTTTTGAAAATAGGGTCTTATATACTTCATGTTGCATTGTCATAATCTACTTACCTAGAAGAATAATGAACAGTAAAATTAAAACTAAAGGATCATTTTTTTTTTTTTTTTTGTCACAGATCACGAGGTTTTATTGACCCTCCTTTGGATGAAACTTGGCCTCCACCAAAAGCAGGAATTCATCTAACCAAACGAAACAGGACTACTCATCATATAGACCCACTTGAAGACATTGTAGAAGTTGAAATATCCTCGGAAATTTAACCCATAGAAATGTGCTGCTATTTCCACTAATTGCTGACATCCCTTATAAATTCAAAACAATTATTTCCATTTTGTATTAAACCTAACCAGTTCTTATCAAATACTTTTTATGCTCCTTTATAAGTTACAAGATAAAGGTTCGTTGGCCGTCGAGTATTATGCTGGAGAAAGTAGTCAGAGTTTTGGCCAGAATCAGAAAAATAAAATACTCCAAAATTGTTGGGTAATTATTTTGAGATCCTCTCTGGGATGTGACCATAAACCTTGGAGATCTCTCCAGACATCACTATCGCCTTGATGATGACTTAAGTTAAGTCGAAACGTTGGTAATAATAAAATAATTACCCAACAATTTTGGAGTATTTTATTTTTCTGATCCTGGCCAAAACCCTTACTAATTTATCCAACATTACAATAATAAGGTTTGTGAATTTTCAATTATTTTTGTTAATTTTAATTGTTTCCTCTCTTAATGGACAGTAGTACAATAGTTTGATGGAAACATCGTTTCCAGTTTTTTTACTTCAAAATTATGTGATATTTTAGTTTTAATTGTCACACCAGTCTCCTAAATTTTTTGGGATTCTTAGCTATCCAAGAAACTTATTCAGAGCATAAGGGAGGTATTTAAAAAAAATATATATTTTTTTATTAGTAATTTTATTCAACATTTTATTATTGGAAACAGAAGCACCTTATGTTTTATGGTTAAGGAAACTCCTTTTAGAAATAATTTACTATTTATAAATCTATGAACGAATTTTATCGTTCGTTTTACTTGTTAATTGCACTAGACTGATTTTTTTTGTTTTAATTTAAACTAATTGTAAGTAGGTTTAAGGATTTTAAAAATCTTAATACAATTTATTTTCATTCAACTATAAGTTTTTAAATCAGCATATTTTGGTTTTGTTAGAAATTTGCGGAGTGTTTTTTGGGTAATTAGTGTTAGTATTCAGTTCTTTATGAACAATGCAAAGGATTTGTAAAACTTCAAGTTCTCAGCATAAATTTTAAATTTAATGAGCAAAATAAAATTGAAGCTGTAGGCAAAAGTAGTTGCTAATTATAACAATTAAGAAATGATGTCAAACCAACACACTTTTTATTTAATTAATGTAATTTGTAACAATTAGTTTATGTTCATCATATAGAAAAGTTTTTGTTTTTTTTATATGGATAAAATTAGTTTTAATTTGTGTCAAATCTAAAATAATTAATGATCTTGAAATTTTAGTTTATTGGTGATTATCCTGAAAGTATTAAAACTTTTAGATTTATTTTAATAATTTCTTATGTGTACATTCTCTAATAATAAGAAACTTAGAAATCGATCTTAGATTGTACTAGATGTTATTAAAATTATATTTTTTTATATTATCCAATATACTTATTGATATATTTATACATATATATATTCTTGTCAATATTAAGGAGGTTAATTTAATTGCGGGTAAAGATTGTACATAAATGTGATTGCTTTCTCTATTCTTTGGATTTATATTCTAATTGTTTAAATTGTACATATTTCTTATATAGATTATATTAATATAATATTGTTAAAATTTAATATATGCTTTATCTAATTTATGAATTATCAATATGTTATTTTTTTAGATAGCGAATTATTTAATTGTGATGCAGACGTTGATTTTAAAAATTAAGGATTTAAAAATCCTTAGTTTTCAACCAAATATTTAAATTTGTGTTGTTTTTGTGTTTAAATTTTATATGCTTTTTAGTTAGCTCAATTTTTACTTAATGACTATTTTTTTTAATTGAAAGAGGGGCCCAAAGTTATCATTCCATTTCCTTCTTTCTTAAATGTTTTGTTTTCAAGTGGTTTTGAAAAGACAATTAGATTTAAGTTGTATTGGTTGGAATATTTTAAGTGCAATATTTTTTCTTTAATTTATATGTTTGTAGTTAATTCACAATATATGTATTTTCTACAATGATTTTAAACACCAATTCTGTAAATAGAGAAGATATTTATTTTTAATAATAAAATTGGAGATACTGATAATATTTTACCCCTTACCTATTAAAGATTACAGTAGACTAAGACAACCTGCTCATTATAAATTTAATACAGAAATAAGATTTCTGAAGAAATTGATGGTGTTTATTTTTATTGTGAAATTATCCTAGATTAAATGGGTTTTTTTATTCAGTTTTATTTTATAGATTTACTGTAAATTCACATTCATACTTGCATAAATATTACACTGTTATTTACTATTGTTTGATTGTTATTTCACTAATTGTTTATTTAAGGGAGTTTTATTTTCTGTTGGATAGTTCCAGTATAAATGGAAAAGTGGTTTGGTTGATTAGGTTTCTTTGTGTCAATATTATTGATTTGGAATTGTTTACCTCTTTAAGATAACGAGGTAAAGTGTAGTCGGAGGACACCTGAAAGGAGGAAATAATAAACAGCAGTTAGCTGCTTGTTCAGAGTTGTGTTTATTTTTATTTTTATCCCTTTATCTTCGTAACAGAGCATCATTGAATGTTAACATTGTTTCATTTACTATTTATCAGATCTATTTGATTTATCTTTGAATAATTCTTCATTTTTGTTCAGGTCCAACAGAAATCATAAACATGCTCTATTTAGAATTCTGTAATATTTTTATATCTGTAAATTTTTTCCATTAACCTCCCTCAAAAAAAAAAAAAAAAAAAAAAAACATACTACAGAATATATTAAGAAATACCATTCAAAATGACCTCTCCATCCAAATAAGCCTTAGACAATTGATTACTCCTCTATTTTTGGGTAACTCTTGCCATCTTATTGTACTGACCAATAGCTGCTTAGCTAAGCCAAGTGCTCTTAAGTCATGCACTTAAATGCAAATTTTCTTTTCTTTTCAAGACATATTCACTTATCTTCTCCAAAAATAAACCACGGGACTCCAACTATGCAAACCACCTACAAGACAACGGACATGACCTCACCGACATAAAAACAACCATGACGTTGCTACATAAACAACAGAAGGGACGGAAGATGGACATCTTAGAAAACATGGAAATCTACAAAACAAGGACTGACAATAACATTATTAACGAACAACTCAACACACAATCTGACACAATATTTAGACCGCTACTATTACTAAAACGAACACACAAACGCAAACGAACAGACGACGCACAAACCGACAACTACGCAAAAAGACATAAGACAGCATAATCCATAGGCAAACACAAACACATTTACAAAAAACTTTCGGAACTCTTAGAACACCTCAACAAAGGAGATCACAACCAATCCCTACCTCAACCTATACCTGGAATAATGGACTCTGACCCTTATAACTCGCACGTGCGACAGATCTTATCGCCGACAAAAGTGACCGTTACAGCTACCTGACACAACTAACTCACAGAATACAAACTCAGTTGAATACAGACCGTGACAGTGAACGTATGTATTCGGCCAGAAGATGGACAATGTCCGAAAGCGCTCGCCAACAGAAGATGGTTTGCAGAAACCAATGAAGACGGAGAATAGAAGGTATGAAAGAACATGAACATAGTATTAAATTAAGAAACATATTTAACTGTACATAGATAATATTTAAAAGAAGTATAACAAATATTTTTAGAAATATAAAGAGGTATTAATTACTCTTAAAGGTATTGTAATTGAAAATAAATAAAGCATGATGCAACTAGAAATTTATAAAACTATTAAGAAATTAAATTTCAAGACGATGCTGTCCATATAAAGGGAAGCATAATAATTTAAATTAACCTTATAGGCACCTCTCATTGCATAAGTGATACATGAGTAAAGCCGAATTACATAACGGGGTTCATATAGTCTCACTGAGTTCATTCTCATAATAACTCATTAACTGTATTCAATCTATATCCATGATATATGTTGACATATCTTCCTGAAAAAGGTATCATCATTTACCCAATGTAAATTTTTATAAATAAATTAATTAGATATTTATAAAACCATTTTTTCATTTCTACACAAAAACAAACAAATTGTTTTAAAAGTTTGTTAATTAAAAATAAATACCAGATAATGATTGACGTAATGATAGTCATTGAAAATATAATTCATTAAATAATAAAGTCGAAGAAGCATGAAATTCTTTATTTTGAAGAAAAAATCCCATCCTCTGTCTTTGAACTGACTGCCATTTCTTAATATGTATTTATTTTTACATTTTTTAGACAATTATTGTTTTCTACATATTTTTCTCATCATTAATATTACTATAACTTGTATAGTGATATTACATAAATTATACACACACACACACACACATATATATATATATATATATATATGTGTGTGTGTGGGTGTGTATCTTTATGTTTGTTTTTGTTTATTTCCTGAAAATTTCACTATATAAAATAAAACTTCCTAAAATAAAAGTAAATAAATAAAAATCATCTAATAAATGAAAAAAAAAACAGTCAGAAATAGAACATGGAAATATGGTTTTTCTGGGAAGTAGCCAGTCCTCTCTGGTGACTAATTGTATTAAAAAAAAAAATTATTTTTCTTATAATCCCTCCAAAGTTTGAGTTGGACTAGTAAAGTTGTAGTCCACTTTCAAAGTCATGTGCCTCTGTTAGGGAAGCATTTCAAATGTAGAAGGGATAAGTTAAATTTTGGGAGTTATACTTGTTTAGAAAATTAATATGGAACTCTCATCTAAATACGACTAAAGACATAGTCAATCTGATCATGCAAAAGGATATTTTCTATGACTTGAAGCAACAAATCTGAACTGCTTCATTCAATAGTTATAATTAATATACGGTCTGATCTGACCTTCCAAGGGCTTCATAGTATGTCTTCACTGCGTAAAGATTACAAGCAGTATCAGTTCAGCCTTTGCCGAGGATATAAGTGTGCCTCTCCGATGGATTACCGATGCACCTCATTTCTATTCATGTCTTAGGGAGTAACCACTCTCCTACATCATATCTCATAGTTTTGGTTCAGAGAATTTTTATTTATTATAAATTCTTCTAAAAATTAAGTATTGGAGAGTAAAAAAATGATGTAGATCCAAAACCTTAATTTCTCTAAAGGAATGATATCATGGGATAAATTTTTACACTATTCGAAAGAGAAACTTTTAAGTGATTAGCATCCTGTGTTGAGGAAACTTGTCTAAATAAATTTTTATTTTGTTAAATGGCTTCAAAATTTATAGAAAAGAATGCCATGAGGGACATTGCCAGTGTATAATAATGGATAATAGTATTCCAGCAATCATTATTCCCCTCAAGGTTGTAGCTATACAAGTCCTATCATATTTTAAATTTACCATTTGTTCTATCTGCCTACCCTCAAACAAGCATTTCACAATGGAGCAGTTAACTGACCTATTATCACTACTCCCACATCCCGTTTTCATATTAGGGGCTTCAATAGCCACAATACTTTGTGGTAATTCATACATGAAAACCCTAGAGGTCCTATCATTGAATCCTTCATAGACTCATTCCAGCTTTGTTTATTAAATAATAATCCTCCAACTCTCTTGTGCAATGGCTTGTGGGTCACAATTGATTATAGATCTCTCTTTGATAAGTCCAAAACAACTTCCTCACACTTCATGGCCACTATGGATGGAACCATTATCCCATCTTAATTAACTTTACTAGTAGCCAACCCAAATTAGTAGGTGAAAGCTGAAGGATGCAAATTGTGAAGAATATCAACTCAGCTCAACTCACCCACTTAAATATTAACAACTCTAATATCAATATGACCACTACTACTATCAATGAAATATTATAAAGAGCAGTGTATGTTACTATGCCCAAAACTAAATTATTCAAAAATTTGTTGGGGGAGACAGTCCCATGGTGGAACAAACAGTGTGAAAAGGTCATTAAATAACAGAAGCGGGCCCTTAGAAAATTCAATTGTCATCCTTGCTCTGCCAACCTTCAACAATATCTTGCACTAGAAACACAGCTAGGTATGTAATAAAAAAATCCAAGAAAGAATCATGGAAAGATATTCTTTCAAAAATAACCACTCTTCTGATGTATGGAATACAGTTAAAAAAATAATGGGGTGCAATTCTAATAGAACACCTATTAATTGCTTGAAAAATTGGTTCAACCCGCTATATGGATCTTCAAATTATCTCAAATCACCTAGGACAATGTTTTCAATCTATTTCTACTACTCGAAAGAATTATTTCTAATAAAATGTTATATAGAGCTCTAAAATCTAGAATTTAGTAAGAATTATCTTAATTCACTAAACATTCCTTTTTCATATTACAAATACCTAGATGCACTAAGATCCAGAAAATATACTATTCTATTAACACAGTTGATTTGGAGTTAAATGCAGGTGCTTTATCAGTAATAAATACTGGCACCAGGGTGATTAGATAAAGGCCCTTCCCAATCCTATGAAGGTAAATGTGAGTCTAGTTTAAAAAAAGAAACAAATTTAAATAAATATTCTTATAAGGGAAATTATAAATGAAGTTTGAACTTCCTCTAATTTAGTTTAACTACTTGTGGTAAAGTCTAAAGAGTTATTTCTCACAGGGAATCAGTAGTCCTATGTTAAATCCAGTAAAACAAAAGGGTAATGAGTGAGAGCTGTAGGGAGTTAGAGTAAGGTATGAGTACACTTACAAGCCTGGTCACTTGACTATAATTATTATATGTGTGTGTGTATATATATATATATATATAATGTTCGTATGTGGGTGAGTCTGAGTGCATTCTAGCGTTCAAACTTTTAAAATAACGAAACCGAATTCGGTAATTGAACTTATTTTTCCAAATTGTTGGATTAGCTCGTTAAAGGCTGAAACCAGTCAAGGTAAAGAATGGGACCAAAATTTAATCATAGTATATTTCTGATTATTTAATGAATGAATGATAGCTAAGAATGAATTTAATGAACATAATGGGAGTAAAATGTAATTTTCTAACGTTTATTTTTTTAAATAATATTTCACGAAAAATATTTATTACTGAAGAAATTTACGAATGTAATTACGATAGGTGAGTATTACCCCACTCTACTTTCCCGGACAGTCTAGTGCAAATCCTAGTGATCAAACCACGCTCATTTTTCTCTTCCTTTTGTAAATTGTTTCCTCTAATTTATTCTTATGTATATCCTTCTTTCACGAAATATGGGAAATCTGCTAAATTATACAGCGCCTACGTTCGGGTTTTTCCTTGCCAACTTCGCAACCTTTTATTTATCCCGTCACCGGCCCTTCTGGTATATTATTTAACCTCAGGCCATTCGGCTCAAATACCGGTTTTTATGCCAACTTGCCTGGTTTCCCATGATGTAAATACAATTTGTATATTATATTTTGTATCTTATTAATAATTAAGCGGATATTACTGTCAGTTAATATTAGGGTAAAAAGGTCGGTCCTGGCACACACAATTGATAAAAATGGTGGCCATTACAAAATAACTAGGCCGGTTCTGGCATTCACAAATGATGAAAAAGGTCTCTATGTAATTTTTTTACATAAAGTATATTGTTAGTATACAGTCTTTATGTAATTTTTCTGTAGTCTCCAAGAAAAATTACATAAAGACCATATACTAAAATAAAATTTTCCAAAATACTAAACCCGGAATAAACTTTTTAACAAAATTCTCTACTTGATGCACAACTGTTTACAAATTACAATTATAAAATTACATAAAGGCCAAAATCGGCTTTTTTACTCTAATACTAATATTGCTGAGAATTAAGAATATAATTTTTAATTTTATGAGTAAATCCAGTCATTTTTTAAATCGTATAAATGTCCCCTTACTCCCTCCTAGACAACTCTAGAAGGAAACGTATTATCCTACTTTGTAATTAATTGCGGAAAAACATTCAAGGGGCCATAGGCATCCAAGAACACATGGAATACATTTTTTTAGAAGTTTAAAAATATTTTCCCTATAAAAATATTTTCCCCTATATTTTCCCTATAAAAACCATAAATGCATTCATATTTATTAAAATTGATAATGCACATCCTGATGAAAAGCATTGATATTGCCGAAAGACTAAGGAGGCTATATGTGCCACCCACCAATATAAAATCTTTGCCTATAGTAGTTTTGTCACTTACTTAAAGCGCTGTTTTTCCGAATTTGTGTAACATTTTTCTCGTTTTTTTATTTGAACCATGTAAAGGGGGGGCTCCCCCGAGTACTTTTATATCTTGTGTTTCGAAAGATTTCAAATTAATCGTTACTATCTATAATTGGTGTAGGGTTTCTTATCTATTAATAATTTATTTATTTATAGATTAAAAATAGATTGTACTTAAAGTTTAGTAAAGCAATTAAAACATAATTGTCAAGTGGAGCTTCTTCAAGATACATCTATAATTGAATAATAAATTAATAAATACAGATTTAATAATTATTATGAACGATTATTAATAACTTATAGATAAAACTGAATTCTTCTACAAAAGTGGGAAGTAATTTTCTGGCGAGCAAACCTGTTTGTTGTCAATCATTTAAGATAGCACTAGTTGTAACCTTCCGACGTATACATACCTGCACTTCTGTTTACCGTGCCTGACTGTACTGGTTGGCTTACTTGTTTGTGGACTTTTTCTTTTTCCTTTTTTTTTTTTCACCAATTAATTTTCTCCAGATAAAATATGGATCACATGCTGGCTAGTCCTTTTAATATCCCAAGCATTGGGACGCCGGTGCACCAGCCAGAAGAGGATCAAGTGATTCTTCCTTTGGCTCAGCAACAACAACAAGCAACTATTCCACAGGCTCCTCTTCAAATGCCACCTCTTCTTCCAATACAAAATTCTCTCTCACAAAAACCCCATACATATGCACCGTCTTTGGGTTATACCACTCCACAGAGTATGATGCACCCTCAAACCCCAGTGAGTATTATTTGCTTTGGTTATCAATTTATATTTATCATTGTCTGTAATTATTTATGCATAATATAATTATTATTTAGTTGGCAATTTAAACCTAGGCTATAAGATTTGAGTTAGATATAAAAAATTAAGAGAAAAAGTTTGTCACACATGACCTGTGTGAACTAAAAAGATGTTTCTTGATTTGTCCCTATAAGCCAAAGCAGACAATGAGTGTAGAAAGTAAAATCCAACCAAATCTGTTGTAAAGCCAGAAATTAAAAGAGGAAGGGGGATTATCGATTACTATAGTTACATTCTCAGATACTTTTCTTAAGCAATGTTACTTGTAAACATGATTGGTGGTTGGTTGGCAGTCGAATATCATGCTGAAGAAATTAATCAGGATTTCGAGCAGGATTTGAAAAATTATAATAAAATTATATGAATTATTCGACCTTCTCCCTTCATGCTATTAGCAACAACTACACACCTGCTTTTAATCAAGCTGCTGTCCTGGTCTCTGAGTTCTTTCTTAAGAAAGGGCTGATTTCAGAATATGTGCTCAGTAATTTCATTCGTATCGCTGTTAATGATAGGCAGGACAGTGATAAAATTTCTTCAGCTTATTGCAATATTTTCCATAGGAAAAATTCAGGTAATCAATCTCTGGCATCTGCTTTTCTAACTTCCCTTAGAAGGGATTAACCTCTTTGAAGAAAAAGAGTAGATCTCACTGTCAAGCTCCGTGCAAAGCTCACTTGTCTCCTACTGTTGTGATTACATTCTAAGTCCATTCTAAGTGCTATGCTATGCGTTTCTGATAGTGTTCGATAGATATTTTCCTGTCTAATCTTCGTATTAAATTCTCCAAGGATAATTTCCAAGGCTTAAGTTAATTTCTCTCTCAAGCGCCTCATAAAATTCTTCCTTCTTATCATCACCATCGTGCCCATCTGTTTGTGCTTAACAGTATAGGAAGCTATAGTTAAAAAAGTTGCTTTCTATCCTCAAGCGGCTCAGTCTTAGATTTCTAGGGAAAAACTCAATCGCCAATTCCCTTATTTGACCTCTCTCTAAATTCAGTTCCCAAAGAATGCTTGTTATCGTGGAAGCTATATACTGTATACTTTGTGGTAGCGCCTATCAATTATTCTGGTGCCGGTCCATCTTATTTCCTGTAGTCCGGTTATGTCAAGTTTATAACTGTCAATTTATTTCAAGAGGAATTGTACTTCTCGAGGTCAATATAATGATAAAATGTTTCATTGCCCAATGATTAAGTTCTTATGGTGGTTCCTTTGCCTGTTACCAAAAATCAATCCGGCATTTTTACTCTGAGGTTTCGTGATGAATATGTTTAAGGGGAGTAGATCATCAGCCCACCGCCTCCGAGTCAGGTGGATGGGCTGCCCTGATGCTCCTTGGATTGCCAGGCTTTAGTCTACATCATCAGTCTACCAAGCCCACCAAATATGTTTCCTGCCTGCAACACGAGGAGCCATCTGAGTAACCCTTGTCGGTACCTTTGCTTCCCCTAGTTGGCTAGCCATCATAAGTTGCTTTCACTACTTACCAGAGAAGAGGACTTTGGCTGATATCAACCATTGGCTGGCATAATATTTTATTTAGGTTAATGAAACTCATCATAGGTTTGATTATTGATAAAAGACATCTTTTAGATATTACTCAGCAAAATTGAACAAATAGGAGTGAAAGTTAACCTGAATCATATATTTTAAACCTTAAGTTCTAGAATAAGAACAATTAGTTTTTCCTTAATAAAATTTTGTATTATACTTTTAAATGTTAATTAAAAGACAACTTGTTATAAAACAAAATTGGATGGATAAGAATTGGAATTGCCAGAAATGTCAAGTGTAAGTTTAAAAAAAAATTTTTTGTTTAGTGGGCAAAATTTTATTTTAGAGGTATGAAATAGAATCCAGATTTGTGTATTGATAAAATGTATGGTATGGGGAATTACATGACATGGAAAGTACTATTAAAAATAGTCATCTATTAAGGTACTGAGGAGTTCATTTAGTTTATACAATCCCCACATGACTGTCTTTAAAAAATAAATTCTTTAGGAGTTACAAGAAAAAAGGAATCATTCTAGATTAACGGTATACCTGTACAATAATTTCTAATTTTACAGCCAATTAGTTGTTTTTCTTAATGTAAAACTTTATGTGAAAATCAATTAGTGAGTTCGTTATTGAGCAATATAAGGCCAATAGTAATGGGAGATAAGCTGAAATGCCAAGTGCAAGTACAAAAAAGGATTCTCAATTTAGTAGACATATAAGTTATTGTAATTTAATGAAACTCAAAAGGAATATATATTGATAAAAACATTTTTTTAAATTTTTTTATTTAAAATTTTTAAATTAAAAAAAGGAATTTCCGTATATTGTACATTTTCATTTTATGGCCTTTAATATGTTATTAGTTGTTTTTCTTAATGGCAACAAGTTGCATTAGCATATAACTTCTAATTGTAAAATGAAAAGGTGAGTTTGATATTGAAGAAAATCAGACAAATAGGGATAGAATTTATAGGAAATGTCAGGTGGAAGTTAAAAATGTTTTTTTGCTCTGGTTGGCATAATATTTAGTTTAGAGCAATGAAACTGACACACATATTTATGTATTGATAAAAGATATATTCTATAAGTATGGGGAATTATATGGAAAGATCAAATACAAACTCTAAGATGATTTTAGTTGGGGTTCGGTCAAGGTAGATCCAAAAAAAACAAATTTAAAAAAAATGTATTTTTTAATAAAGGATTATCTGCCAACGTTTCGGCTTACATTGTAAGCCATTTTCAGGTCTATCATGAAGATGAGAGAGGACGTCCTGTCCCTAAGTTCACATTTCCATGACGAAATCCTGTCCCTAAGTTCACACTTCAGTCATGGAAATGTGAACTTAGGGACGTCCTGTCCTCTCTCATCGTCATGATAGCCCTGAAGATGGCTTACAATGTAAGCCAAAACGTTGGCAGATAATCCTTTATTAAAAAATACATTTTTTTAAATTTGTGTTTTTTGGATCTACCTTGACCGAAACCCAACTAAAATCATCTTAGAATAATATTTACGGTCAACAAACTCTCCTTTTGATCAAATACAAATGTCCATCAAATAAGATATTGAGGAATTTGTTTACTTTACGCAGCTCCAACATGACGGTCTTCATGCCTGTTGTTACAGGTATGTAACCAATGTAATATTGGTATTAATGATTTTTCAATGTCGTGTTTTTCTACAAAAACATGACAGTGAATTACGCACTTCAGCTAATAATGAACTTAGTAGTTTGTGAAAAGGAGGAATGTGGAAAAGAATCCTGTTTCAAATAATAAAAGTATCCTCCTGGTATCTCTTCCAGATGGGAAATTGGAATTGATGCCAGGAATGACTGTTAATGTTGGGTGTGTTTTTACAAGCACGTAGAGGGGCAATTTTAAAAACACACTCACTTTGAATATATCATATTACTACACCATGCATAATTCATATTTATGAGTGAGATTCCTACTTCTAGTATTAACTACTGAACTACCCTAGATTTTGTATGAAAATAGGAAATTTTCTCTAAAGTGATTGTAATTATTATTGCCATAGAATCATTAATAAATAATTACTTAATTGTAATACTTTTTTCATCTTTCATAATTAGTATTATTCTTATTTATTATTGATCTGTAGCTTACTCACCTCCAGGATGTTGTTATTATTCTTTAATTTTAATTAATTGCTTCTAAGCATTATAGATTGTTCAAAGTTATCTTTTATTAATTTTTTTCCTCAAGCAAAATCTCATGTCCCCTATGGTGAATCGGATGGATCAAACTCCCAACAATATAATCAACCCTACAACTCCTGGACCAATGACACCCATGACACCCTCATCAACGGATCCAGGGTTCATGCCTCAGTTGCAGTAAGTTGTTTTTTTGTGTTTTTTTTTTTTTTCTTTTAATCTATATTTCAAAAGTAGACTATTGTAATCAATCAGAAAATTAAAATTCATAATCCCCTCCAAAAAATAAAATATTGAATAACAACTTTACAGTATGTCATATTTGGTTTTTCTTGAAAGTGACATCCAATTTGAATGAAATTTAGGTTTTTGGTTACATCTTTGATATCTATTATGTTGCCTAATTTTATACAAACTAAATATAAGTTAGTTGAATTGAGGGTTAAAGTTCAAAGTTGCTATAACTGTTACGAGTACAGTTACTTCTATTAACCTAATATTTGTGTAGTTTCAGTTAAAGCATTGAGATCAATGTTTTGTTCACTTAGTTTTTTATGTAGCTCCAGCTGTTGCAGTAGATAAGTTTTGTGTGATTTTGAAATTCATTATGAAAATTTTATAAATGTGTCAGTTTATTTCATTTTTAATTTGTAGAGAAAACAGATTATATATCAGTCCCACTACAGGTCAAGTGACCCAGGGGTAAAACATTTAATAATAGATTTAAGTTCAAATGGAGAGTCTTGACTGTGAAGATTATTAGTTAAGAATTTGTTGGGATTCAGTCAAGGTAAATGATGCATAAAAAAAAAAAAAAAAAAGAATTAAAAAAATTTTAATTTTCTTTAATTTTTTTTTTCATATTTATTTTTCAAAACTGACCTCTCTCAGTCATGAAGATTTTTTCCAAGTTTCAACACGTTCCCTCTCACCTTCATGGTATCCCTGAAGATGGCTTACAAAGTTAGCTGAAACAGTGGCAGATAATAAAAAATGCATTTTTTTTAAGTTGAATTTTTTTGGATCAAACTTGACCGAATCCCAACAAATTCTCTAATTACTAATTGATGTGTTTAGTATGGGTGTTCTTGATCACTCATGATATACTAGAGAAGGCTTTCTTGTTGACTGATGTTTTACTATTCAAAAAAGAATGTTATCCAATCAGGATTGGGTGTGATTCTCTAAATCATTACAAACATAAGCCTAGAAAGAAAGAAAACAATAAGAAGTTCATTGTCATATGACCGTTTCCCTGATTAGAGCTTGATTCAAAAACTGTTAAGGGGTTAAATAAAGTTTAAAAGTAATTATAAGGCTAAACTATTACCTGTGGTCAATTAAAAGCTATCAACAATTAATGAGAGGGAATAGAATATAAAAAACTATCTGTCCCAGCCAGGAATCGAACCTGGATCTCCTGCTATCCGGGCCGGCGTGCTTAACCATTACACCACCAGGACGCGTCCCGGATAGCAGGAGATCCAGGTTCGATTCCTGACTGGGACAGATAGTTTTTTATATTCTATTCCCTCTCATTAATTGTTTAAAATTTATGTGGGGTAAAATACCACAACCAAATAAAATATTTATAAAGAAAAGCTATTAACTTGTAATTTTTGCCATATTTGACAAATGTGTTGAAATCTACATTATTATTCCCATAATTTTTGAACATCTTCATCACTAATAACTCATATAAGTGATCATAAAATAGATATCACTGTTCACAGTTTCTTCTGGGCTGGATCATGTAAAAAAATGTCGTACCAGGCTTTTGCTCATCTCGTGATGCTTTTTCAATTAGAAAATGTGATTCTTAACCTGATTAAGGGACTTTGCCTGATACTTAAATATGGTGATTTTTATTTCTATAGGGCAAAATATAATTTTTGTCACAAAATGAGTAGAAACTTTGTGTTAACTGCTTGATTTTATATTTTCTTTTTACTATCAATATAAATAACTAATTAACTGTTAGACTTGTAGGTGTGGTAAGGAATGGGAATTTTCATTAATATATAATTTAAAATTTTTCTATTATTTTTAGTATTGGGATATAATCGATGTTAAATAAAAGTTACAAAAAATAATTTTATATAGTGTAACATAAAAAATGTGTGTTCTATTTTTTAAAATGAACCATTGTGTAATAAGTTGAAATATTTCAATTTATTTTGTTTTACTGACCTCTCATTCTGTCACTTAATGTCTAGAAAGAGGGGCTATATAAAGTTAATCATAATCACACTATCCTAAACACCCATTACATTAAAAAAGCTTTTATTTCTCAATATTCTGCTTAAGCCAGGCAGGAATCAAACCCAGTTGGATCTCTCGAGCTAAGCTAGTGCCTCTCAATTATTTTTTTCCTTGCTTCACATTCATTATTTTAAGTTTGCTTATAGCTACAGATAAGGAAATGTTTTTATTCATTTTATGAAGTAGGCTTTGAGGTTTTATTTCAATAGAGGCGACTAAATTTATTTCTAAATTTAATTTTTAAATCCATATGGGCCATAAGAAGATAGTCATATCATATTTCTAGTGTCCTTGTAAGCATATTTAAAGAAAAGAGTTTTCAAAGTTTTATCCAATGACTGTCAAATGTGGAGTGTATTTTCAAGGGCACAAAGGTACACAGGCACTTTTTAGCAATATTAGTTCTCTTGTTCTTTTGCAAGGTCATACATTTTTTTTTTAATTTTAAAACTTACCCTCCTCCAAAAATATCTTAAAAATAATGGTAAATATCCATGGTCATATTTTCAATCAATCAGTCAACCACTTAGGGTCATGGAGGGAGGGGCTATCTAAAGGTTATCATCCCATTGTAAACATACCTGACTCAGGTAAGTTTTTCTTTATAGAAATTAACCACTGTGGAGCTGGATAGTACACAAACCTATTTCATAGGGAATTTTCTTTGATATTACATATTGAGTTTTAACTCTGGAAAAAAAATATACTAATGAATAGACTTTTGCCTTTTTAATATATTATTATTTATTTTATTTTTAGGAATATTGTTTCTACTGTAAACTTGGGATGTAAATTGGATTTGAAAAGGATAGCTTTGCATGCTCGAAATGCTGAGTATAATCCTAAGAGGTTTGCTGCAGTTATCATGAGGATTCGGGAACCTAGAACCACTGCATTAATATTTAGTTCAGGGAAAATGGTTTGTACTGGAGCAAAAAGTGAGGATGACTCAAGGTTAGCTGCACGAAAATATGCCAGGATCATCCAAAAGCTGGGATTCCAGGTTCAATAGCTTTTTGTCAATCTTGTGTATAGTTTTACCTTAAAATATTATTTAGACTTTATTAGTTTAGTTAGATATTAAGTTTATGTTAAGTATTACTCATAAGAGTAATTTTATACCTCAGGAAAAATTACCTACTACTTGTGTCTTTTGCTTTCATTTTACTTCAATAATTTTAAACATTTTTTGTTTTACATTGAATATTTATGATTATCGTAGTATTTCCAAAATTCCCTAAAAATAAATTAGTTTTCTTTTTTTTCATGGCACAAATTAATGAAAAATATTTAAATTTCTGAAACTTCCTAAAGGAATCTGTTTACATATTAATGAAGTGAAGTATTGCAAAGTTCATTTAGAAGGTGTTGCATTAAATGTATGTAGCTCTCTTTGCAATGAAGTCATATGTCTAGAGATAACTGGGACTATTAATGAATTTTAGTAAATTAATAAAAAATCATTAAAGCCCAACACAAACTAAATAAATAGGTTTTTTTGCTGTGAAAAATGTTTAAATGAAAATTTTTATTAATATAACTTATTTGAACTCTGTTTACTTGTGTTAAATACCCTCAACAGACAAACACAATCAACCTGAAATACTTGCGACTGTAATTAATCAATATTTTAATTTATATAAGTATAAACAAAAGAAATAGAACTCACACTAAGTCACTCTTCATCAAAGAAAAGTAGATGAGTTGAAGAGTGACCGGTTTGAATTTAACTCACTCAAAACTTAAGCCCGTTTTCGGTTTTATAACTCTGAATTGTCATGACAGTGAAGCCATTCATGTCTTAGAATATCCTACCAAGATTAAAAAAGCAATGTAGATCGTAGTAAATTTGTTGATAACCTAAAAAAATAAATCAAAGAGGTTTCAATATTCAGGATATTTTTAACTATTCAGGATATTAACTAGAGGAATAGCCTCTATTTTTAGAAAGAGTAATTTAGACTTCTTTTCTTTTTTTTAAAATTCTTTAGACCTAGGTTTTTAGCTCTAGAACTAAAGCTTGTAATAAATCTTAAAAGATTATGCTGTTAAAACATTATTCGAAATTCATTTAAGAATAAAATTGCAATTTCCAAACCCTGGTGGGATGGCAATTTAAGAAGTTTGCTAAAATCCATTAACAGTACCTGTCTTTCTATCTATCAACAAACTAAAATTAATGAAGAGGAAAGAAGGGTTAAATGTAGGTTGACATCAATATACAAGAACCATGATGACTAATAAAAGAGATCCTGGAAGGAATAATGATATTTCTCCCAGGAATCTATGAATTGGCCCTTTAAGAACGCAGCGAGCGCACTGCAGTTATATAGCATGTGGAAACCTGACAGAAGTTTTACAAATCCCTCAAGTTCTTTATTTGATTAGGCAGGATAACTCTAACACTGATTTAGAGAGTCATAGAACATGAGATTGGCAGCCTCAATTCACCTGATACCAATGGCAATCTACTCTTTACACATTTAGAATTATCGGCTGTTATCAGTACCCTCAAGGAGGCGAAATCTCCTAGTATTGATAAAATTTAGGCAAATAAAAAAAAAAAACTATATGAGACTTTTCCTGTGACATTAAATTCAATTTGTGAGCTAAAATGGAGAGTTTTTGACCATGGAGATTATTAGTAGAGAATTTGTTGGGTTTCGGTCAAGGTTGATCCAAAAAAAAAACAACTATTTTTTTTTTTATTAACTGCTGACTTTTCAGCTTACTTTTTAAGCCACCTTCAGGGCTGTTAAAGTACAATGTTGTAAGAAAATATGATGGTTGACCACCTCTAAATCTCAAACAACAACTTCAACAGTGTTTGTCACCTGTGACACCTCACTCTAATAGTTTACTCATGATTCATGATAAAAAAAAGTTCATACACAAATGTTTATTAACTATGATGCTGGAGAATTCCCTTAATTTATACTTTTTCTATGTGACAGACATTTAATATGATTAAATTATAGCTATATATATGTATATATTAATCGAGAACAGGTGGAATAGAAAGTGCAGTGAACACACAAAAAGAAATAAATCACAAAGAGTAATATTTTCGGGGATTTCTCTCTTTTCGTCAGTGAGGAGTATAGAGAGACTCCTCATTAACGAAGGGCGAGAAATCCCCAAAAATTTTGCTCTTTGTGATTTTTTTCTTTTTGTGTGATCACTGCACTTTCTATCTCTCCTGTTCTTGATTACTATATATCACAGCCATGAGAGTTTCAATTTCTATATATACTTTCTATAATTTTTTTTTTTTTTTTGGTTTGTGAACCACTATGGTCCTTTTATGCCTTTTAGTAAAAATATCACTAGCAATCCTTGTCCAGGGAAACTATATGTTAAGTTTAATGCGTTTAATATTAAAAGTTCATATTCTTCAATGTGAGGTTTTGATATCTATTGAATTATATCACTATGAAGAAATAATTAATATATTCTTACATCATTTAATCATTTATTTGCAGGCTAAGTTTCTTGACTTTAAGGTCCAAAATATGGTTGGAAGTTGTGATGTGAAGTTCCCTATTCGTTTAGAAGGATTAGTTCTAACTCATGGACAATTTAGCAGGCATGTATTTTATTGTATTTTTAAAACTTCTATTCCATTGTAAATAAATAGTTTTAATAGAACCTTTACATAATTAAATGTTGTTTTTAAACATCAAAGAGTGGATAATATGCATCATTATTTTGCGTGGTTTTGTTAGTGGAGTAGAAATTTAAACATCTTGGTTCACATTTCACTATCCTTAAGTGCCACTTTTTTCAAATAACCCAGCATTTTTTTTCAGTCTAAAATTTTTCTGTTGTTTTTATCACTTCCTATTTCTAGTTATTTCATTTCTAGCCATAAGCTGTGCTTGGCTCTTTTCTTTTATCAACTACTCCCAGTCATTCTTCTAAAATTTTGTGAACTCTAAATTGGCCACTTCAGTCCATTCCTATCAGACTCTATGCTGAACCTCTGACTTTTATATTATAGAAATGCAACCTTAGTTATTCTTGTTTAGCCTCTGTCTCTGACATTTAGAACTCCCTACCATTCAATATCCAGTGTGCTTCTTCTCTTTCTATTATCAAATCCTTCCTTTTCCAATTCCTTTTGTCAGCTCAGTCAGAATCTCTATGGGTCTGATCTTGCAATATGTTTTATTATTTATACACATTTTATTTATCCTGTTTCAGTCATTCTATATTTTTCCTGGATTGAAGCCAATTCTCTTCTTTTGATATCAGTGCAAATTTATTTTTTGTATTGTATTTGTAAAATAACTATTCTGTTCTCCCATTACATATTTATTTTAAATTACTTACAATATAAAACTAGAGGAATTTTTATTTATTTTATTTTCTTAGCATTGTATTTTTCCCATTATTTGCTAATTTTTATTTTTCACATCAACTTATAAAATACTCAAATTTTATTATTATTGTTCTAACACACCCATACTCAAACACACACACAGACAGATATACATATAATATTTAGTAATATATATTCTCTATAAGCTGACTTTTATCTGGTCTCATGTAATGATGTCTATAATTTAAATCTTGCCTTGAAAATGTGATTCATTTTCTCGGAAGTTTACAGATACAAATATACTTGTCTCCTTTGAAGTCTTTGCTTTTAACTGAACTGAAAAAAAAAACAAGAAAAAAAACAAAAAAACAACTCTTAAGCATAGAAAAATCAATAATGCATTGTGTTTCATCAATATATATATATATATATATTTTTTTATGACTTCTTGTGTTTTTCATTTTATTTTGCCAAATATTTAATGTAATTTAATTCAATGTCAAAATTGGTTTTTGAAAGTGGGATGTTTATTAGTTTGTCAATATAATAAATATAATGATGATGACTAATAAACATCCCACTTCCAACTTTTTAATTCTGTTTGGCATGTCATTTGTAGATTCCTGGGCCCTGAAGATGAGACATTAAGTCTCGAAAGTGCTCAGTTTTAATAAATAAATATCATTATCACTGAGGGAAGTTGAACAGTTTTTTTATCTCTTATAAAAATCAATAATGTGAAAAAATCACTATTTCATCAAGCCATTTGAATATAATGTATTGGGAGAAAGACCCCCCCCCCCCCTCTACATGTTTGGCAATCTATTACTGGTCTTATTTGGCTAAATAATCATTCGGTAAGTTACCTAAGATTCTACTCTGGAGCATATTTATGGTCCACCTCAAAATTAAGGAAATTACTCCCGATTTCCTTATGGGCTCAGTTTTAGCCCACAGGTTTTCTTTTCAAAAGGGACTTCAATGTTCAGAAATAGCATGTGTTCTCATCAAAGCTTTTTTTATTGCTAGATGAAGGCCTGTCTTGACTTGTCTTCTTGAAAGGCCAATCAGAATATTTTTCTCCGATATTTTTATCAATAAGTTTATTTTGAGTTTTAATATAAAGGACATTTAGATGACCACTGTGAGTGCTCTGCCTGGCTTTGGAATGAAGTACAGTTTGGAAGTGTTCCATCCACTGTGAGTAAATTCCACAGCTAATCTACTACTAAGAACTTCCTGTATACTTGTGTAGTATGCCTACCACAGATCAGTAAAATTTAATTTGTAGCAGTTGAAGCATGTCGTGTTAACAAGTTACCCCAGTGATTTGAGCAGTATCCACACCGTGTATGCCTCAAATTGTAGTCCAAGGATGCTGGCAGTTGCCACTATGCCCAGAGAAGGTGCCTATCTCCTCATGTCCCTGTTTAACTTTAAACCTTCTGTCCCATGAACCCATTTCATCTCATTGGGAGATATTGGGAGGCTTTGCTTCCTGATCTGTGGTTTTTTTTTTTTTTTGCCCAGGACCACTGAGTTAACCATTCAGAAGCTATAATATATCTTAAGGCACATGGTGGGTCCACGTTATCTAGAAAACCAAAAAGGATCCATTTGGGTGTTCCTTGTGTCCCATAGCATCTCCTTAGTTTCGCAGCCAAGATTCATTTCTGTAAGTCATGGCTATTTATAAACTTCCTTCTCTGGCTGTAGTAATAGACCACTTTAACTGTTTTAGTAAGAGCTTTGGGTTCAACCTACTTCCTCCTCACCTCTCCACCCAACATCATTGGGTTACATTATCATGTTCTCTGCAGCCAATTCTTAATCTATATTTCTTATTCATATAATTTCCACAAATATAAATAATTCCCCCTGTCTGCAGGCCAGAGCTCTCAATCTGAGAATCATGACCTTTACAGAGATAGATTTTCCAATTTCCAATTTGAGATGTTCCAAAATCTCCATTGCTAATTTTAAGTCCATGGTTGTCAAAGAATATCCCTCAGGAACTAGTGCGATCTTTCAGCCTCATAATTTTTTAATAGCTGGGGTTGCTGAGTTTAGTTTTCCAAAGTTTGGGTTTTTAAGGTTGGCGCTCAGCAAGCATTTTCTAGACACCAAGCGCTTTCCATAGGGCTTGGAAGAATGGCCACCTGGATATGCCCATATCCCTATGGGCTCTTTTCAGTTTACTCTCGCATAGCATCCCTGTAAGGACCACGAAGCTTCAGCCCAAGCACCCTCTCGATGCAATCTCAGAGGTGTCAACTGACATGCACATGAGTTTAAAAAAATATTAAACTATGGAACAGGACGACTAATGGATTTGAGTGATATGGCTTATATCTAAATATAATATAAAAATGTGTTTCTTGTACTCTTTAAATATTATATAAGCGCTTGCTTGGATGTGTGTGTGTGTGTGTGTGTGCACATGCATGAGTGTGTACATTAATAATGAATACTAACAAATTAATATATTTATTTGTGTCTAAAAGGTGATTTTTATTTCCTGATCAACATTTTGTTTATCATAATTATTATATGAATTATAATGATTAAATCCTATATCTCTGTGAGTTATTATTTATTTTTAATTGAATTAATAAACATCATAGATCATTAAATTTAAATTACAACTCAAGTTTTATGATGAATAATAGATTGAGCTATTATTTTTTTTTTTATTGTGTTAGCCTTCCCTTCAGCCACTTAGGGTCATGGTGGGAGGGGCTATCTACAGGTTGCCATCCCATTCTAAACCTCCATGGCTCAAGACAAGCTTTTGTTTATCAATAAAAGCTTGCCAAGTGTGGGCGGGATTTGAATCTGCAGATCAAGGATTGCAAGAACTAAACAGATCCCATGAGCTACCCTGGTGGTGCCCCTGATTGAGTTATTTGATAACCCAACTGATAAATTCTGTATATCAGATGAAGAATTTACTATTAGAGTATTCATAGGAATTTAATACTGGAATGGGTTTCTAGACCTTCTGCTACTGAACTTTTGGATGGACAGGCTCTTCTTTATTTTTTTTTTAAATTTTATTTTATTACAATTATTGTTATTACTATTAATAGTTAATATATGATTTATTTTTTATTTCAAATTTAATTTTTTCCTTTCAGTTATGAGCCTGAACTCTTCCCTGGTCTTATTTACAGAATGGTGAAACCTCGAATTGTTTTGCTAATATTTGTTTCTGGGAAAGTAGTCCTCACAGGTAAGTGGCTCAACTGTATTTATAAAGATAATTTAATTGAGAAATATTAAGATTTTTATTTCAATCGCTTCTTGAACACTTAAATAATACGTATTAGTTTTCTTATGGTAATATCTTGTTGTTCACCAGCCAATCAATCCCAAAATTAGTTAGTATAAGTTATTCGAGTATTTCATTAACTGCTTAAATGAGTAACTAAGTTGAGAAGAGGGGTTTCGAGTTAAAGGAAAATTAAAATTCCAAATAACTTCTTTACTTAGCGGTACAGAAAAATTGACAAATATGTAAAATTTAAATTTTAATATATTTAAAATATGGTTTTTCATACTGTCTAATAAATGAACTAAAATGAGGATATTTAACTATTTAGCTAGAAAGAATTAAGCTGTTACTCTTTTTGATCAGTCAGCCTAAAACAAGCCTTAGCCAGCTTAAAATTTCTCCTCATTCATAAGTTCCTTCATAACTATTATAAGGTACAATAATATATATTTCATAATTTATGATCATTCAAATCCATCGTGATGAAACATAGGAAATCTGCTTAATTTACACTGTTCCTCTGAATTAATCATAATTTTGATAATAAACTATAGGAAAAAATGATTATAACTAATCTCAATAACTTTTATGACCTTTTACAACTAAAGCTTTTGGATAGCTATCAAACGTATGCCTTTACTTGACAGTCCCACTGCAGTGATTAGGCTTCATTAAAAAAAACAAAAAACTTTTTAATTTTTTTTTTCCACAACCAGAATTCTCAGTCTCAGAAAAATTCCCTAATATGTACATAGAGATTTATTAGGGTATGTTTTGTTTGATTTACATATTTTGAATAGTGAGATCTTATTTTGGAATGCTATGGTGTTCTTTTTACTAAAAATATTATTATATATCACTTGATTTGACTTATCTCCTTAACTTCTGCTGGACCATAAGGCTTCGGCTTCCATGAGAGAACTCCTTTCATTCTGTTGAGCATTAGTCCTTCTTACCTCTGTTCAAGCTTTGCTTGTCTGGTTCTGCTCCTTCTCCACTGATCTTCACTATGTCTCCTTTGGTCTATCTCTTTACATTCCCCTCTGAGGGTTGGTTCCATTGGAGGACTAACTTCTCAATCGATCAACTTTTAAAAGTTTAATAAGAAGAATCAAAAGGTGTTAAGGTAAATAATCTAAAGGGTTATTGTAACTACCAATGAATATAGAACTATCAAACCTTTTGAATAAAAACCTTTTGAGTTAAAAGGTGTTTATTTTAACTTAGTTTGACTCCCCCTTACTTTTTCTTCATATATCTTATTACATAGGAAACTTTTTTTGATGAATAAGCAACCCATATAATTTTTTTGATGAAATAACAAGTGTTGATGGACAACTTGGTGCATACTTCTCATTCGTACTTGAATAATCTAATAGTCATTCCTGTAGGATGCAAAAATTGTTGACTGAAGATATACACCATTAAAAGGTAGTTGAGATTCAGGTAATTGTGTTTTGTGTGTTACATTTTGACTGAACTGCCTCTTCAATTGGAGAACCTGATTTTTTTTTTTTTTTTCAAAAACAACTTGTTGATTTATAGGCTAAATATTTTATCATAAAACCTGATTTTGAGTATTGACAACATTGAAAAAAAATTATCAAGGAGTATTTTTTTTTTAATAATCTGGCTCCTCATTATAAATTATTCTAAATATAAAATCTGTTTCAGGTGCCAAAGTTCGCCAAGAAATTTATGAAGCCTTTGATAACATTTACCCAATTCTCAAAAGTTTCAAAAAGCAATAACATGCTGCACATAAAATTGGACCTGAATTTTTAATCCAAATTGTTGACAATTTGTACATTTTGTAAATTTATTTATTATATTCTTGTAATTTTTAATAAACATAAGTTTATATACTTATCTTTTTTTCTTATGCCTTAAAAATTTATTGTATTCCTTATCTTGGTAAGGCATCCATATAAAAACTAAGAGAATGATTCAAGACTTACAATTTTGTGAAAATTACTATTAAAAANCTATTTTTTTTAAATAATATATATTATATATATATATATATAATATATTAATTCATATAATACTTTATAAAAGTATTATATGAATTAATAAAAAAAAGTAGTGTATGACAAACAGCTGTTCATTTTATGGAAGGTATTTTGGAATGAGTGGGAAACCTTAGTGCAGTAAAATTTTTATAAATAAATTAGTTCTAATTCTCTGTCATAAATCTTTATCTTGATCCTGGGCCCAACCTCAGAATTCCTCTCTCACTACACTTAACTACTGTGAACAAGAATAGGTGTGATTCCCACTGGTCACTCGAGATCTAGTGCTGTGTTGCATTCGTCTGTAGACCTTCTGGTCTCAGGTCTCACGCCTGGTTTAGTATCGTAGACGATAAAGATATCCCGACCTGTACTGTGGTCATTGGTAGGCCTTGAGTCCCTACTTCAGGGTCAGTCTATCTTGCCATTTCTATTCATGTATATGTATACATATATTTTACATTTTTAATTTATTTAAAAAATTTTGAAATAATTTGAAAAATTTTATACAGCCGCAGATGTGGCTGCAGAAATTTTTTTTACTGAAGATATCAGATACAGAATGAAGATACAGAATTTTTAAATATAATAAACATTTATATAATATAAAGATAAATTATTTGAAAAATAATTATTAATAAATTTATATTAGTTGTCTGTTGAGAAGTACACAAATTTCAGAAAATATCTTCTTGATTAATGCTAATTATAGAAATTGATTGTGAATTTTAATAAATGAATTAAGCAAAAATAGATCATGTATGACTTTAATTTCACAAATACTTTTCCTATAAATTATAATTCATTCATTTAAAAGAACTTAAATATAGTAAGAATAATTATTTCATTAGAATATAAATTTATATAAAATATAAGGAAATCAAATATTTCAACATGTTAATAAGTGGATTTTTAAATTGACAAAAAATAATATTAGACATAAAAATTTGCTAGGAAATAAAAAATTATATTTTCTTATTATAGCAGGATCATATCTTGGATTTTCAAAATCGATCTGCGTGCAACCTTCTTAGGCAATTATGTTTATATATGAACAAACACATTGTTCCAAGCATACTGTGCTTTTATAATTCAATTCAATTTAAATAATGTTGTTATATGAAAAAAACCGAAACTATCAGGAACAATGAACCTCTAAAAAAAAAAAAAAAAAAAAGTTGAAATGTCACAATATTTTCATTTTTGCACTGTTACTTTTAAAACAGTATAGCTTCTTAATTCAGTTTTTCCCTAAAAAATATATTTAAATTTTAGAATAGTCACATCACTGACTAAAATAATTCACAACAACGTAAGTATCTAAATATTTAAATACATAATAATATTAAAGTTCTATTATAAAGTAAACTAGTAGTTTTCATTTAGAATGTCCTTCCTACATCAACCTTGTATTTTAATATAATAATTCATTCATTTATTCTGAACCTCTTCTACATTAAAGTTACAGTACATCAATAGATTCAATTAACATATTTAGCTTATCAATATATTGTACAATTTATCTACAAATAAGAATTTTAATCTATCACACTGTTCACCCTTCTTACAGGAAATAAAAAACATACTAAAAGAAATATTAGAAAATATACTAAGAGGAATATTTTTCACTAAACTGTATATTCCAAACATACAGTTTATAAGATATATTAAATTAAGTTCTGTCATTATCTAATCTTAAGTTTAAAAAAATAATTTTTTTTAATGCATTATAGACATTAATTGATAAGTACATTTGTATCAAGTAATCTTATTTCTCTCAACATTCCACTTCTGTTAATTAAACTAAATCAACTAAAGGTGAAAGGAGCTCACTACTGCATAAGTGCAGGATCCTCCATAATGAGGATCTTACAGAGAGCTCCTTTCACGTTCTGCCAGCCAAATACTCATCTTGGATCCTTAAAAACTTCTCGACCTAGTTGGAAGACATCCAAAAACTAAAATCTCCAATGTCAAGTTTAAAGCGGTAGACTTGGACCTCCACAGTATTCAAACTGTCAAAGATTTGGACACACTGATATAGACAGCGATCAATGCCTGCGGAAGATAAAGTGTGGATGAAATGCCCTGCCCGACTTAAGCAAATTTGTAACATCAGAGAAAAAAGACTGAAGAACATTCCATTAAACATCACTTCTTCTTCCATAATGAAGCTGCCTGAGGACTTCCTACAACTCCCAGAGACAACAATGATAAAGTGACCTATGAGGGTCTTCAAGCCAACACCTCAACCTATACCGAACTCAACAACAGAGGGTAGTCCTCCAGCTTGGGTTACGCACATCATGGAGCAAATGACTACCCTACTCTCAAAAATGCCATTACTGCTTCAAAATATTGTAACCAGCTCCTGCAGCAGTAAAAAATCTACTCCTTAAATGTAAGTTAGTTTTAAGTTTCCCAATAAATCACCACCCTGGTGAGAATACCCCACTCACCTACCCTGTACCCTGCTGGGATTGGCCCTGCCAACCAGCTCATCCTCCACCCCATTCCTACACCACCTGCAAATACCAACAGGCAGTAAAAGGTCTCCCACCTCTACTCCTATTGACCTTACAAGGTCAATACGATGTTCTCCCTCACCTATCTTTACCGGGGCTTTAAAAAAAAAAAAAATCGATCTTGATCTCTCTTATCGGTCGGAAAGTTTTAAGAAGCCGAGACGAGTATCAAGCTGACAGAAGGTGAAAGGAGCTGTTTTAAAGATCGTAAAGGACTAGTTTCAAAATGCCGAGACGCGAGTATCAGGCGAAAATAACTTGAAAGATCTCTCTCTGCAAGATCGTAAAAGATGGGTCGGAAAGTTTCAAGATGACGAGGCGAGTATCAGGCTGACAGAACGTGAAAGGAGCTCTCTGTAAGTTCGTAAGACTAGTCCGGATTTTTCAAGTTGCCGAGAAGAGTATCAAGCTGAAAAAACGAAAAATGAGCTCGTTTATTAGAAATTAGAGGTAAGAATTTTTGGCGGGAAACCATAGTGTCCCTTATTTTCCCTCTTTGTGTGTGCCAGGAGCGTCTTTTCACCCTACTTTTTCCCATGTCCACGCTACTTTATCCACTATTTCCTCTACCACTTGTCACATACAAAATATGCACTTGTTATTTATTAAAGGTTTATCTGAGCACTAACTACCAGCCCGGAAATCTGACTGATCCTTGTCTATCAGGGGCTCATTATCTTATTTCAGTCTCATCTTAGTTAGTTAAACCTTAAATTGAAGCAAGTTGAACTTTGAGGTGGGCTTCATATGTTAGGGGTGAGATTCATATGTTTGGGACTCTTCTCACACAATCTCTTAAGGTATTAATAATACGTATACAAGATACTGATAATATTTATAAAAATTCCCTAGATCCATAGATTTAGCCAAGTAGTATAAGCAATTTCAAGGACATTGGTTTACAATAAAGAAATCCTATAAATAAAACAGATATTCATTGAATATCATAATCCAATAAATTTAATTGAAAAAAAAATAAATAAAAGCAACTGAAAGAATTAAATACACAAAAAATATAAAAAATAATATAGTTGAACCTAATCTATTTAATTTTGATTATGCATTTTTTGAGGTAGAAAATAAAAAGGGAAAGTAAGCTTATGCAAAATAAAAGTCCTCGCTAGACCACCTAGCCCACTGCATTACGCTGGCAGCCTTCACCTTTTGGGACACTCCAACAAGCTTCCAGGAAAGCCTGAGATGCCCACAGATTATTAGGACTGCAAGTACCCTTGGTGCACATTATTTGAGAGAGGGGCAATTTTCTGGAGACTTTATTAAGTCCCAGATTGATTATTATTTAATTTTAAGTTATTTTATTATTTAAGTAATTACAAATTAATTACTTAAGGAGATAACTTTTTCTTATGTATAATAAATATTAATTTTCTCTATTTTATATTAATAAATTTAATTTATCGCTCTAATAATGCTGGTTGATATTTCCCACATCTCCTATGGTATACAGTCCCCATATTATTATTAACATTTTGGAAGAATGGATTGTATAAGAAACAAAATAAAATTTCATAAATATGTAAAAAAATGAACAGAATAAAATTTTAGAAGAAGAATCCAAAACCAAACTTTAAAAAAGAAACTAAATTGCACAAACTATTAGGAAAAGAAGTTAAATATAATATACTGCCTGTCTTAATTTTAATTTGTTAGCTCAGTCTATTTGCTTGTGACCTTAAATGAAGTAATTCAATAAGATTTGAAGATTTTTTTTTTTAAATTGCATCATTTATATATATATATNTATATATATATTTCAAAATTACTTAATTATAATAATAATCACCTAATTGGAACAAAAATCCACAATAAAGACAATTTTTCATAGCAATATTTAATTCCTTTATTTTAAGAAAAAACTGAAGCAATATTAGATACTTAGTTTGTACAGACATTATCTATCTACAGATGTATAGATATTTATTTAAATAACCAATTATTTTTGATAATAAATTCTATAAAAATTATCACCTGAGTTTACTCAAAATAATATCTATTTATAGGTATTTTTAAATGGCATCTAGTCATGCATTTTTTTTAAACCTAGAATTTTATTTAAAATAGTGCTTTTAAAAATATTTATATTACAATATAATTTTTAGCTATGATTCCTGAAATATAAATAATTTACAAAGCAGCATTTTATTATGCTGATATAATAAACCATTAACTTATTCTTACTTAGAATAGGGAGTTTTTCTCAAGGTAGCTCTTGCTACTAGGTTTTCATGTGCTATTCAATATTCACCAATCCATCCAACTATCTTTAAAATATTTTCTTTTCATCATCCCAAACTCTCTCTCCTCATACTTTTTTTTTTTCCTCAGAAAGACCAATCTGAAATTTTAACAGGCCATCTGCCCCTAGGCATTTGCTATGGGGACACACTCTATTAAAATTAATAAGGATAATTAATTATAGGTTAAGTATTACTTTACCTGTAACCAGTACCATTAATTAATTTTAATAAATTAGCATCAATAATAAATAACACAGGTCAACAATTTTTTTTTAGTAACATTAATAAAAATAAGAGCATTTGGGGTATTTTGTTATTCTAAATCCCAAAATGATAATAAAATTAACCTAACATGTACAGCTTCTTGTTTCAGGGAGTGTGTGTAGGGTTGAAAATAAAGAAGCAGACTATTATTATAAACTAATATTTTTATAATATTGACATGTGAAATGGGTTAAATATAGTATATATACAAATACAATCCTGAATATAATAAGAACAAAAAAATATTACATTATTTGCTATATAACAATGTAAAAATTCACTTTTTCCTCTTGTATTCTGGAGCATCATCTCTTTTTAAAATATGGATTCCCATATCCTTGTATTTTGTTCCATTGTCCTGACGAAACCTTTCTCCTTTTTTGATGCTTACTGCTCTCAAATTTTTTGTGAATAAATCCAAATGAGAGTGTAAAAATGCATTTATAACGACCTAATATTTCAAAGGCTTTTTAAGTTTTTTTTTAATGAGGATTGTGTAATTTTCATCTTTCTACTTACATAGAAATCATTTCATTACAGTTACAAAGTATTTTAAAGCTACTAATTTCTTCAATTTAACTTTTCTTGAAAACTGAAATCATCTAGCATCACTCAACTGAGGAAATATTTCTTTTAGGTGCTTGAAACTATTACCTTATGTAAGATAATGGTTTCAAGTGTTCCATATTTTAATATGGAGAGACAGGTGAATGATCTTTTTTGTGTTAACAAGGAGGAGGCAGTTAACATTTAATGTACCTAGAGTACCCTGGTGGGAAGAAGTTCTCTGAGGCAAGTCTTTCAATGCTTACTTGTTGCCCTGCCGTCCCATAGGTATAACACAAACAACAATACTTTGTAAACCCCTCTTGAAGTCATTCAGAAGACTTCCTCAGCTCTTAATGAATAATTTTTTTCCACCAACAATTATCTACAATGTTAATAATTTAAATGGAGAGTTTTTGACTGTAGAGGTTATTAGTAGATTTCTTTTGTTGGGTTCTGTCAAAGTATATCCAAAAAACACAATTTAAAAAATATGTATTTTTGGATCTACCTTGACGGAACCGCAATAAAAAATATCTACTGTTAATAATTTGATTTTTAAATAATAAAGTGTTTGAGCAGTTTCTGTAAAAATATGCTGATGGTCGTATAACTAAAGATATGACTACTTTATTCTTTCATTTACAAAAACATATATTTCCCAAAAACTAATAAAGAAAATGAACTAGTGACCAGAAAGAACCTAAAATCCTTCTTCCATGTTTTTAAATAATTATTCTACTAAGTCTGTACCTTCCCTAAATGGATATGCTATTAATTTTCTTCCTCTTCCAAGTCTTCTACTTGACTCCCTTCTGACCACTGTTCAAGAATTCCTGAACTTTTTCCTAATACTGTTTCCTCCTCAAGTTCTTGTGAATTATCTTCATTTTCTTCTTTCCCCAAATGCTCATTTTCATCCGCATCAAACTCTTCATTTTCTAATTCTTGGTTAAATTCTTCCTCCAAGAAAGCTTTATCTCCCTCAATAATTATTTCTTCAATTTCATCACAATATTCAAGAGATTCTTTTCCACTAAGGTATTCTTCACCAGGCTTGAAGTTTTCAGCTTCTACTTCTTGTACTTCTTCTTCACTTCCTGCCTCTTCATTATACATTTCAACAACTTCTTCAATTTCAAGTTCTTCATTTCTGAAGTCTATGTCTGAAATTAAATAGTCATATTCTTCAACAATACTTTTATGGTCCTCGTCTTTTTCAGCAGCTCTTTCCATTGGAGGTGATCCTGTCCTCAGTGAAAGGCATTCTAGTTCACTTTGAATCTCTTCATCTACACATTCCACTTCATCATCCTCTTCTTCAAAAATATTTGGGACATCATCTTCATAATATTCATCATTAATTTCCTTTAATTGTACTAATTTTCTTGATTTTGTTGAATCTGGATTGTATGAAAGATATCTAAGACGATTGATTTCATCTTTGAGACATTCTATTCTGTCTTCTTGCATCTTAATTACTGCAAGAAGTCCATGAATGCTTCTGTTTAATTCTTCTAGTGAGACATACTCTTTCTGAAAATCAAAAATATTGGTTTATTTAGTCTTCATTATACTTCCTAATAGTTAAAAACAGTGATGATAAATGGGGTAAAGGAATTGTCTATACTATAATTAAAACATAAGTGTCCATGTTTATGGTGTGGGATGGAAATGAGAGGGAGGATGATGGATTTGATTTAATTTTGCATACATTATTTGCTGCTAATATTATAAAATACTATTACAGACTAGGTAAGCATGTGACGAGATGACCAGACCTGTATGGGAAGGGGCAAATTGAAGAATGCCACCTGCTTGCTTTCTTATTATGGTAGGTAAGAAATCGCTATTAGATTCTTCTATGCTTGCCTCGTCCTTTCCATAAAGTTATAAAAGTAGCTCGCCAGCAGCCCCCAAACCAGAGTTAAGTTTGTATAAAGTAAGACTCAGTGTCAGTTCCTGTCATAGAGCGTCAGGCTGGTCATGGCCTTTGTAGTGCCCATAACAGTTAAATGATAAATGACAGTAATTAGCAAGTTCCTTTGAGGCTTCTTTGTAAATAAGCACATTTAATTCAATTGTATATATTCGTTAATTAGCTGTAAGTAATTTGTCTTTCTTTTCTATTTATTTATTAACTAATGAATAAACTTACTATTACTAACTAGTAAGGGCAGTAGGTTCATTTGTTAGCTGTAATTAGTAGGTGTCCTTATTTGTTATAGAAAATTAACTTTAATTTATCTTTATTCTTAATTATTATTGATCTGTAAACATAGAATAGAACCTGAATCTTATCAGCTATCTTAATAAAGTTGGGGGTTTGTTGGCTGTCGAGAATTATTTATGCTGGGGAAATTAAAAAGGGTTTCAGCCAGGATCAGAAAAATAAAATACTATACTAATAATCAGGGCAATAGTTAAATCTGGAGAGATCTCCGAGGGAAGTTTATGGTCACATCTCAGAATGCAGAGCTAAAATATTTTATTTATTTCGGTAATAAAATAATTACCCCCTGAAACCCTGACTAATTTCCCCAGCACTATCTTGATAAAGAATACAATTTTTAAATTATCTAAACAAGGTGACAATCTCAGTGCCTTACTATTATATATATATATA
>KZ806944.1:971547-983171 GCA_000696205.2 Oncopeltus fasciatus
TTTTTTTTTTTTTTTTTTTTTTTTTTTTTTTTTTTTTTTTTTTTTTTTTTTTTATGCCAGCTTCAGCTTTAAGAAAGCTAGCAGAACAGGATCTGATGGTACATCTGTCCCTGGATATATACATGCACTTTGTATTAATGTTATACATCATTTGTTTTTATGGATTAAGCAATATGGTTCATAAAATCTTGTCATTCTTATCATTGAGGTGATCCCCATGTGTAGTCTTCTGGGAGTTATGGAAAACCCCATATTAGTTATTTTGAAATTCTCTTCAACAAAGGACACAGGGGCAGAATGAATGTATTTAATTACCAACATTATTATTATTAACCAATGACATTCAGGAAGTCAAATTCATTCTAATTATGGTTTTTAAGCTCAGCCATCATCAACCCCTAGTTTTCTCCTTGATCCTGGAAGCAATCTGTTATTAATTGTATAATGTGCAATTTTCATGTTCTTTCGACTAAGGAATTTCCAGATATGAGGGTTATTTCATTATTCACTCTTTTGACTACACTATTTCATGCTTGAAAAGCATTTTAAACTTACTGTTTTTTCAGCTGGACATTTAAAATATCTTCCTTAAGCTTTCTTTTTCTGGTTTCTAAATTCTTTAAATTAAAGAGAGGAAATAAGAGTGTGTCTTTGACAGCAGGGAATACATTATTTTCTTGATCAAAGTGCTGCATTTGGGATGCATCTAAAATAACAACTGTCCTTATACTGCTGAGCTCTTTGTGTTTGTTTTCCTTAAAAAAAAAGAAAAAAAAAAAAAAGAACAAAATAAAATAACAAATAAGAAGAAAACAATGTTTTGAATATGTTTTTATAAACAAATATTCAATTACAATCCAAATAAAAGTTAACTTTTTTTTTATATAAGGAAGAATGTCATATGTAACATCTACAACATTTTCCATTATCGTCTATATTCTCCATTTATAGGAATGATGGGTTTTTCCTTTTAACATTAGCTAAATGTTAAAAACTGAGTTAAATTTTAATTTACCAAGGATACACATAGTTGGTAATTTATTTAAATTGTTATGTTATATAAAAATCATTGGTAAAAGATGTAATTTTATTTCTTATACAAAAGAACCTGAAGCAACACCCTCAATAAGGATATACTTATAAGGAGAATTAAAGGAAAGACTTAGGGCTAAAAAAAGCATTAGTGACCAATGTTTAAATAATAGGAAGACTCTAATAAAATAGAGTTTCTTTCTGTCACATTCTATTTATTCCAGCCTGGAGCAATTGATCAGGAAAATACAAAACTCATGTTCAACAGGAACAAAAGCATTCTCCAGTTGAACAACTTGAACCAACTAGGTTGAGTAAAGGGCGATTTACACCATCTATTTCTTTAAAAAGAAAACTGGCAAAGATGTTTTTGGAGAAAAACAGAAATGGTAAAGTACATAGCTTTGTTAATTATTTTTGCTGGGATGGAGGTGTTATATCAGAGTACCACATCTGGCAAATATCTTGAAGGATCAAAATGTTTCTTTGGAACTATGAAGGTCAGTGAAGATTTGAGGAGGTTATCTGATACGGAAAGTTCTCTTACTGAAAAGAGAAATTTGCATACATATAATTTTGACAAACAAAAATTATATCACTGGCTCAAATAAATAAAAAAAAGTCTACCTCAATTTTCAAATTCTAAATTGAACTTTCCATGATACAAGGTCATCTTAATGCCAAAATGTAACCAATATAAGTATGACATCTCATGAGCTCTCAAGGGTAGAACATCACTCCCTTTGCACAAAGACTATTACTGGAAGCTACTATCGATAAATTTATGCCTTATACAAAACAAATATATATTAATTTTTCTAATCTATATTATTAAATCAATATAGAGACCACCTGGTACACACTACACATTGTTAATGTTACAGGAATCCATTTGAGCACAAAATTTAAAGTTGTAGAAATTGGAAATAGCAGTGGCAGTGGTATAGCTTTGTGCACTGGCAAAGCAAGAGAAATGAAAGTTTGAAGAGATAAACACATAATTGAAGAACACTCATTAATTGCACTGCATTTAACTTACCAAAACATAACTCAGCTTTACTCTATAAAATGCAATAATTGTATCTATAGTTAATAATGTTCTCCAAAGGTCATCCTTTTGGTCATTCAGATCTTGAATTAGTCCTTTTAATTCAAATATTCGTTTTTCTTCAGCTTGCCTATGAAAAAAAAAATTGATTTAATTATAAAATTGTTGCCTAACACCATTCTGAAAAATGTATTATTTTTGTTGAATCATAAATAATTTTTTTTTATAATGATAAATATTTTTGTGGAAAATGATTTGCTTGGTTTTAGTACATTTTAATACAATAATTTTTTTTTTGCTATAAAAATACAGTAGTTTATTTACTGAGTCAGAAATTTCTCCCTTTTGAATCTGACTTTACATTAATGCTATACTTTCCAGTACATTCAGTCTATATTCAATATAATTTTTGTCCCTCATCTTACCTCACTATTTTTGTTTAAGACTCATTATATAACTCTAGAAAACATACTTTATCTTATTACATAATGGTAGGGTGAGTCCTAACAGCAATTTGTTTATCCCTATGTATTTTTTGAACTTATTGCTCAGTTATAGCAAATTCTTGTGATGAATCGCTTGTAGGTCTTGTCATAAATAATAAATTATCAAGTAATCAAGTAATTTTTTATTCTCATTATAACTTGCAGAATGATTCTGTAGCAGATACTTAAAAAACTCATAATAGCTATATATATGAAGCTCAAGTTAGTGATGGGATGTCAATATCCATATACATACCACAAAGTATGTTAAAATGTCAACTACTGATACAATTAGGTAAGGAGTGGAGAACCATCAGTAATTTCTTTGTAAAAATTGGAGATCAAGAGCGAATATTCTCTGTGAGATGCCTAATCACCTTTACAGGAAATTTTCTACAATTTCTTGAAGCCCCCAAGGTGGTTCTGTGTCAGAAAATCATTAGAAGTTGTGTACCAAATGGATACCCAGAATGTTCACACTAGATTTTTTTTTTAAATTGTGTGACTCGTGCATGATTTTTTAAAATAATTTTGTCAAATATTTAAGATGAGAAATTTTTTTTAGTTACATGAAATATATTTGTTTTTTCCTTTATTATTTTATTCTTAAAAAGATTACCATTACTACAAAAGATAAATGCCATACTAAAAAAAAAAGAAGAAAAATCTCAAAAGAGCAATCCAGAAGGGAGATCTATATTAGAGAGGACACAGGGGCAGAATGAATCAACCGACTCACCTAAACCTTAAAATTTAGGGTTCAGGTAAACTTCTACTTCAAATTGTTAAATTTTACTGATGCTTCTAAAATATTTCTTTTAACAGTAAAGTAATATATATTGAGTTTCATTGAACTGAACTAAATATTATGCCCAAAGCATTAAAAAATTGCTTTTAATTTTTCAATCAAAATAGAGATAGCAGGTAAACCCTCTACCTAATGATCTGATTTTTCTCAACAACAAACTCAGCATATTTTTTTTTTGCTTATTAAAACTATAATCCAAACATGTAAAGATTTTTATTATGAAAAATAATTATCATCATCATGGCTTCTAGGCCATTAATTACAATTTATGGTTCAGATAAACCCCTATTCCATATTTTTCAATGCCACAATAGAATTCATAAAATATATTTTGTTCATTGAGAAAACTATTTTAAATAAAACTTTATGTTACAGATAAACTCCTACTCCTATTAGTTAAATTGTTTTAATTAACAGTTCAACCATCTTTTTTGACCATCATTTAAAAACAACCTGCCGAATTTCATTACAATAAACCAAAAACTGTGGTCATTAGAGTGTAGAAACTCATGCATGCACACACATACTTACACACACACATTAATATATTTTAGTGACTATAATTTTTGGTATCTAGTAGATATAATTGAATTGTCATAAAAGTAATAACAATGGCTATAAACATTTGGAATTTGCTAAAAAGGAGGTCAACATAAAATAAAATAATATAATTAACAAACAACATCAAAAATAATTTTAATAAGAAAAGAAAATCCTTAGAAAAAAATACAGTGTGAGTTAAACTTTTAATTTAGGATTATTGTTAATAAGCTTTTTGGCAACCAAAGATTTATTTTTAAGCCATTGAGAAATTTCATAATAATTTTGATCAATTAGATTAGATATTTTGATTAAACCAATGTTACATAATCAGCTATAGCTATAATGTTGGTTAGATGTATCAGAGGTTAGGAATCACAAAAAAAATAAATTAGAAATACCGAGCAAAGTAAGATACCTGGAAGTGCAGATAATAGTGAGATCATGGCTTTAACAAGAGGCCCTTGGTCCAGAACTTTTTAAATGGGGTCTTTACTCATTATTTTTCTCTCACCAAGTATGTTTTATTTTGCTTTCCCATGCTGTACTACTCTAATTTTATTTTAAAACTTAAAACACTTTCCCAATTGTTAATGTTTATTTCGTGGTAAACTATCTAATGGTAGTTTGTAAAGAAGCAAAATTGTTAATCACAAAACATATTCTGAAAATATTAAATAGTAGAAAAAAATTTTTGCAATCATATGTTTCATTCATAGTCTACAGACTATAGATTTTTTTTGCCTTCAATATACATAAATTTTTTATTTTTTTAACCCTTAAGATCAATTTAAATACAAAATCACAATATCATATAATGTAGCAAACTGTTAATAAAGTAGCATTTAAGAAAAGCTCTATATTGAAATCAAGGGTAAGAGAGATTAAGTTGAGGAGGACCTGAGATCCCTGAGGTTGAAAGTTTCATCAAAAGTGTAATCATCAAGGCCTGGGGGTTTGGTACGCTCATCAACAGGGCGGTGATCCATCGCAAGGAGGTCCTCAATATACTGTTCTCCTTCCTCTTCCTCTTCATCTTCTTCATCCTCCTCTTCATCTTCCTCTTCCTCCTCGCTGGAGCTGCTCTCATCATCTGGGTAAACAAACAAACAAAAAAAAAAAAAAAACTCAATAGTTTTTATATTTCATCAAATAATATAAAATACAAGTCCTGAATTTCACCCCTTGTCTGTCTTATATAATGTATCTGTGCTTGTTTATGAGCATATATGTATAGATAATTAGCACATCAACTATTAACACTCGTTGATATACAATATATTTCAACATTTCAAACTTACTGTCTCCACTGCAACATGTACTTTGAATGCATTTGATGTCATCCACCTCCTCCTCTTAATTATGTTGATTAGTTAAGTTAAAGTTTGTTTAACATTGTCAAAGGCCTTCTCATAGCAGAGGAAATTATCCTTATCTACATCATGGCATAATACACAAATGTTAAACATAGTTCCCATTCCAAATCTGAAACCAAGCTGCGTATCCTGGTTGTGGCTTCACTTCAAACTTTCTTTAAAACTTGTTAGTAATGCTTTAATATTTTTAGCACATGACACATTAAGCAATATTCATTAAAAATTCTGACACTTTATTTTTGGGTTAGGCATAGCTATGTTGTTGGATATTTCTAAACATAGCTTTTAACCAGTCTAGTCAGTACATGTCCTTAATGTATATTTTGTTACACATTCTTCAATCAAGGAGAGATTCTCATTGCCAATCAGTTTAAGTTTTTAATCGCAGCATGACACTTGGTAGTAAGTCATTTAGTCCAACTGCAGATCCAAAGATGTCATAAAAGGTCCAAAACTTTGTGTAATTGTTTAACTTAGTTTTTTTGTTTTTTTCCTTTGTTTAATTTCATCTTTAGTTATGAAAGATCTGATATTAGGTCATTACCTCAGTTATGTTCCAGGTATATTCTTTTAATGTCATCGAGAATTCCTTTATGTACTTTGTCCAAATATAATATTTTTTCCTAATTTTTGTCAATAAGTATAATGAAGCATCTTCTTTTGTGTATTTCAGCCATGTTTTTAAGTTTCTTGTGTTCTCCACGAGTTTCATGTATAAGTTAAAGATTTTCCTTTTTCTTTTTTTTTTTTCATTCCTATCCTATTCATGGTTTTCTAACTCTTCTAATTTCTGATATTTGAAGCAGAAATGTATCTTCTGTTAGATAGTAGAATTTTTCTGTCGTCCATTAATACTGAGAGTAGTTTTCAATTTCTCTCATAGAAAGTTCAGGATAGAACCATCAGAAGTTTGTTGTATTTTAAACTGTTTATGTTATTCTGCAGCATTTGTTCTTATGGGCACATGTTTGATGTTTTCAATTTATTGTCTTTCCTTTGGACACTTTTTTTTTTTTTTTTTTTTTTTTTTTATGCCAGCTTCAGCTTTAAGAAAGCTAGCAGAACAGGATCTGATGGTACATCTGTCCCTGGATATATACATGCACTTTGTATTAATGTTATACATCATTTGTTTTTATGGATTAAGCAATATGGTTCATAAAATCTTGTCATTCTTATCATTGAGGTGATCCCCATGTGTAGTCTTCTGGGAGTTATGGAAAACCCCATATTAGTTATTTTGAAATTCTCTTCAACAAAAGTTTTAAATAAAATATTCATATTAATTACAAACACAAATTAATTCAACTCCTTAAATTATATATATATNTCACACACAATATAAAAGAAAGTTATATAATGATGTAATACTACACCTATAATTTTCTTTTTTTTCCACAAATTTCATAATTAACTAGTATATAAAGACTTTTTCAATTTGATTTACCTCTAAACTTTTTTTCCCCTTTTTTCTCACTGATTCCCACCATTAATAATTTCTTCTAATGATTTACAGAATAAAGCTCATATATTACAAAATTAAATTAAAAAATTACATTTATAAGGAATAAATAACAGTTAAACTTTGCTTTCTGATAATGAAATTTATTTATTAAAGCTGGGCACTTTCGAGAGTCCATTACTAGTCTGTCATCTGAAAGATTCCTGGGTTCTGAGGATGAGAAATTGAGTCTCGAAAGCACTCAGCTTTAATAAAACAATAACATTATCAGCGAGCGAAGTTTAACAGTTTTTTATTCCTTATAATTGTATAGCTCTGCCCCAGTTCATTAAAATAAAAATTACCTTCATGTTTTATTTTTTCAGGTTTCCATTTCTTCTTGAATAAATTTGTCAGATGCCTTCTCAGTTTTGGTGAGATTTTGGAAATAAGAGATGAAAATGTTTTTGTTATCTTGTCAATTATTCTATTAGACTTATTAATGTCATCAAAGCAGATATTTATTTTCTTGTTTTTAATATTCATCTAAAAACAATACATCTGACAATGACTACTTCCAACAAAAAAAAAAAAGTTTTCCAAATGAAGTTTATACCATGGATATTATTAGTTAAAAATTTGTTGGAGTTGTCATAGTATAATAATTCTAGTATTTAAAATAAAAGATTATTGAATTTAAATAGAAATATCTTAGCAAATTTAGGTTTCTCAACATTCAAATAAGTATGTGATCTGTGTCACTAGTGAAAAGCAAAACAATACAAAGATTAGTTCCCTAAATAATGGTNTTTAAAAGAGTGTATTTTTTTATTATCTGCTGACATTTTGGCTTACATTGTAAGCCATCTTCATGAATACAATGTAAACCGAAACAAAGCAGATAAATATACAACTTTTTAAAATACTTTTATATTTTTATCAACCTTGAGGAACCCCAAAAATTCTCATTATTTGATTTTTCCTTTCTTACAAAAACATATATAAGTATATTGTAACTATACAATATATGCAAGAATAATATTGTTCACTTGATATCCAAGCTGGATATTTTGAATCCTAATAGACATTTAGTAGGTTATTTCTAACATAGTTAGTTCCAGTAACAACTTGACTACTACTGTTAGTAGCAGTAAAAAATTATACTTATAAGAAGAAAAGGATTATTTCCGCAAATATATTATCATGTTATTCTTTATTACAGTAAGAGATTTTTTCTAATTTTTTATTAACATTAATACAAATCTTACACAAACTAATATCATTTACTGGATAAGCACTAGGAAAATATAACAGAAAAACTAATTTCATGAGGTTATTACTCAGATAGGGAGATATACCAATTAGAATAAGTACTAAGCATTATAATAGTCTTAATTAGGATTGTTTATATTAAAAAAACATTTTCAAAAGGTTAAAACTGGCAAACATTTAGATGAAACAATGATTTTGAACTCTTATTAATAATAGAATATTTATTGCAATATCTTTCGTCCCCAAATGAATATAATGAAACATTAATTTAATTTTAAAATGTAATTTTCCTTTGTTAGAAAACTAATTTGAAAGTTATTTTTGATTAATTTTAGATTTTTAGTTTAAAATCATCTCCGGTAAAAGTTTATACCAGATTTTATGACGTCATCAAACTTGATTTAACAATGTGATTGATACTCTATGGCAAGGAAGCCACTATTATCACATAACCTACTTTAGGTAACAGTAAGGAAAACAGCGACCATCATTTGAATCGTTCCTGTAACTAAGCTTTTAATTATTTTTTATTCACATTTTTACGGGACATTTATGAAAATTTCCTTAAATTATGGATATTAGTCCTATTAAACGCGAAGATTATCCGTTGAAGGTTGTTTATTGTGGAAACTGTAGCCTACCGATTGAATATTGCGAGTACCATCCAGACTATGAGAAGTGTAAAGCGTGGTTGGAGAAAAACATGCCAGACGAATTCGAAAAAATGGTAATTACTGATCAGCCAGACGACGAGGGTGGCGAAGAGAAGAAAAGACAGAAGAGAGGCGGCAAAGGAATGATGAAGACTAAAGCTAAACAGGAGGAGGGTCCAAAACAGATATGTGTTTCCAGAGCACCAAGGGGAAAAAAGAAATCGGTTACAGTTGTTACCGGTATGAATAGTTTCGGTATTGATCTCAAAGTGGCGGCTAAGTTTTTTGGATCAAAGTTCGCGTGTGGCTCTTCTGTGACTGGAGACGATGAAATTGTTATTCAAGGTGATGTGAAAGACGACTTGTTTGATGTCATCCCTGAGAAGTGGCCTGAAATCGATGAGGACTTCATAGAAGACCTGGGGGATTTAAAACGTTAAGCTTGTTCTTTTTCGTGTATTAAAAGTCTGTTCTGACTAAACGTCAACAATGTCAAATTTTGCTATGGAGAATGTGTCCTTATTGAAGTATGATTTGTTAAAACCATTTTAAATTATATAAAACTATTAATCTATTTTATTTTTATCTTCCTTAAGCCCCATATTCTTTTTAAATGGAGATTACGGTTTCGATAATTTAAAAACTGTGGATGTTAGAACATACAGAGACAAATATATATTTATATATAATTTATAATTCTCCAGTGTGGGATCAACGAAGATCTATTGAAAATTTTCATAATCCACAACATGGCAATAAAGGGAATCTTGATTTCCATGCAGGAAATCTACTAGTACTAGGTGTAAAATAGCTTTTTCTGAGTTAGGCTGCATTGAGCTTTCTGTTTTCATATGAGATTAATCCACCTCTAAAGAAGATAATTTAACTCTTAAAATTTATAGTAATGACTCCCTCAGCCTGGGTTTTAATGGTTGAAACCTGCATTTTTGTTCTCTTAGTTTCATTGTAAACATAATTTACATACATAACCCATAGAGTGCTTTAAAATTGATCATTTTATTTTATTAAAACACATTAATGTTCATTATTAAATATATAGAGAAATTAAATTGTATTACAATTTTAAACATTTCTAATAATTTTAGCATCTCTTATCTACTAATTATCTTTATACTGGAACTTTACTTGAAACCAGAGTTAAAAAATAGTGATTTTTTTTCTCTCCATAGTCTAAAATGTTTGTCAGTATCTATAACTGTATCATTGCACTATCTATATTAATCCAATATAGATATAATATATTAATTAATAAGTTAAGTATTATAGAGAATCTGATTATGAGAAGTTTGAGGTATGAGAGGTTTTTTAAATACAAATTAAAAATTTCTCTATTATTATAAGTGTAAGGAAGTAATGTCACGGCATAAAATATTGAAAAAAACTAATTTTTTTTTCTTGATTCTAAAATTTAGAAGGAAATTTTTGACTAATGAGTTTGAAACAAAAACAATTTTTTTATTTTTTAACCAAAAAAGTTTGTATTTTGGCTTGAATTTCTGGCCTTTTTGAATGTGGTTTTTAAAACAATTTATAATTCTTTAAAACTGATCAAATCCAGACCATTTTCTTCTTGAAGTTATCTGTAGTCTACTAATAGAGACTGGATACTTCTTAAATTTTTTTAAAAATATGTACATGGATGCATTTTTAAAATCTAAAAAAATTAACTATTTTGGGTATTTTTTTTTGTTAAATATAATGTATTAATGATATAAACTTATCATCTTGTATAAGGATGACTGCATAACTAGTCATGCAGATTTGTTCTAGGTGACAACAAATCTCCTCTACCTATATGATAGCTCTGAAGATGGCTTACAATGTAAGCCTTAAGGTCAGCAGATAACAAAAAATACATTTATTTAAAATAGTATTTTTTTATTATTAACCTTGGCCAAACACGAACAAATTATCTACTAATTATCATCCTTTATTTTAAAATAATCTTGGTCATTTCCTAAGGAACTACTGTTGAAATAATTTATAGTATTTTTTATAAGAAATTTTAGAATTATTGGTCTCAGTCTATCCTGCTTTGCATTTTTATGCACACTCAAGAACAAAATAGTAAACCTGCTTTTAACTGAAAAAAAGGGTAACCTGTTCTTGTCATATTTTTGGCTGTCAAATTAACTTTTGATCAACTTTAGCAGAGATGTAGTATCTTCTTATAGGCCTAGAAAAATATTCTGAAATTCTCATGAGGTTTTTGAATTACAATAATACAAAGTTAACAAAAATCCACAGGCATTACCTACTAGTCATTATATTTAATGACTACCTTGCATTTACAATGACATATTGAATCAAATGACGATTCCCATTGCTATGGCTAGTGGGTCCTTTCTATATCCATTTATATCTAATAAACATAGTATGTAATTAAAATATGTTTTAATTCCATACTATGTTTATTTTTACTATATTTTATAACAGTGACTAAAAATGGAAAGGATCCACTGAATCACACCAGTTTGTAGCATAATGAACATTGAATTATCATACCAACTCAGCTTTTCAAGTGATGCGTCTGCAATTTTATAACTCATAAATTTGAATTTCTTAAGTAAGAAGAATACAGAGAAATTATTCAGTAGTTGATTAAAAAGAGAAAAAAAAAACAGTTGGGGTTCGGTCAAAGTAGATCCAAAAAACACAAATTTAAAAAATGTATTTTTTATAAAGGATTATCTGCCAACGTTTCGGCTTACATTGTAAGCCATCTTCTTTTTTTTTCTTTTTTTTTTCAAATTGGTTCTTTTTCAAATTGTTTTTCATAAACTTTAAATCTTACATAGCTTTCTACATTCATACTCTTGATATCACATTATATTATTGCAATTCTCTATTATACTAATTTCAATTATTATTGTATTCTCATGACATTGTATTTCTACAGCCCTGAAGATGGCTTACAATGTAAGCCGAAACGTTGGCAGATAATCCTT
>KZ806944.1:993432-1020123 GCA_000696205.2 Oncopeltus fasciatus
TTAATTAAATTAAATTAAAATTAATTTGTTATTTAAAAAGAAAAATCAGGCAGAACGATAGTCTAATAAATAGCCGACAATGTTAGCCCTTCCAGTATAAGACAATATATTCGTCTTACTTGGAGGTTTTGACTCGGAGTAAAGTGCGGGGAGTTGGAGAGATTATCTAACCTGCCTCGGTGGTGTAGAGCTCTAGCGCGCCTATCCGAAAAGTGGGAGACCCGGGTCCGTTTCTCAGCTGAGGTATAAGATTTTTTTTTTCTCCGTGCTTCCTGTGCATTTCATGTAGAAAATTTAGCGAGGGATTACATATCACAATTAATTTCATTGTATAATCCTTTAATGTATTTCGGCTAGCAATGCAAGCCATCTTCAGGGCTGATGGTCGTGTCAGGGATCATCTTCGTTTCTTGCCAGCGAACGAACTCACGAACACCAGCTCTCCTGAAGACGGCATGCACTGCCAGTATGAAACGTTGCCATTAAAGAATAAATCCTTCTTACTTCTTCCATGAAAGGCATTCTGAACTACTATTCTACACGTACTCCCAGCTTTACTTTGCCGTGTCAGGAATACTCCGGGATTATCTTGACTGAGGGCTGTATACTCACCAGATTCGCAAGGAGCTGCCGCCTTTCCCTGCGTTGTGTCAGACGCGTGAACAGAAGCTTGTCCTCTTGCCCTAAGGAGTCCACTATGTTTTCTCCACCAACAAAAAGTGGGCGAACTTCCAATCGTTTCCTCTTGAATTGTTTGTGTGCTACTTTTCCCTTGGAGAGTATCAGAGGTCTCAATTCCTTCTCACTGAAATTCACAGTAAACGCTCTTTTATTTAATATATATTGAACGTATTATAGAAAATATAAAATATCGCTAAAAATTTAAATATTAACAACTTAAAATTATAAATTAATTTTAATCAATGTTTCGGACCATAATAGTTACGCTTTCAAGGAAAATTCGAAAATAAATGAATAATTAATCCATTTAAATCCTCCATGAAAGATCCCAATCCAAAACGATTTGAGTTTCTGATCTGACCCTACAGATCAGAAACTCAAATCATTTTTCTTTTTGGATAACCTGCTACAGGAAAGCAGGTTATCCAAAAAGAAAAACTAGTCTTCTACTTACTACTCTGCACCAGGCTAGGAATAGAAGACAATGGAACGGAAACATTGCTGTATTCCAGGTTTGAACTAAAGCTAAATACAAGCCTAAGTAGGGCGGGACTCGAACCCGCGTTTTCTCATCACCAGTGTTGACCTCAGCATTACCTGGGATCTAATCTCACCATGTCAGAAACTCCTCCCAAGAGGTCTGCGAGCCATTCAGGTGTGTGAAGTAATTCGCCACTTTCCGACGGCTGGCAGACTGAATGCTGTCACTCTGTATGCAGACTCACGCCAGGGGTTTGATGGGATCTTTTATAATAATTAAGTATATTTTTAATTATATATTTCNATGAGTTATATTTATTTAAAAAAAAAAAAAGAAAGATTAATCCTCTTTGGGATAATGGGCCCATGTGTTGCAGAGTTCAATATGTCTGGCAAATGAAAAACGAACAAACACGGCTTTCAGTCCTACCGAGACTTAAACATTTTTTTATCAAAATAATAATATATTGTTACTGACATTATGAAATAAAATTATGTTTGAAAATAAAATGAATAGAGGTAAAAATGTTAATAAAAGCTCAATTTAAAAGAAATTTCGTCAAGCACGAGCTGCATATTATAAATTAAAAAAAATAAAAACCATTTGAAAATTATACTTTACACTTATTATGTTATGTAAAATTTTTGTAACTAAAATAAAAAAAATGGTTTATTGAGATTATAAATTATAAAAACTCTAAACCTCCCCATTATTTAATTTCAACTAAGAATAAATTCTTAGTGTGTCTGAAACCCGAAAAAGTGTCTGAACACCGATTTAATTTCTGGTCTCCATTTGAGGCCGATGAACTGGAAAAATTGTTTTAAATTAAATGTCGAAGGTGAACTCCCATTTGAATTGGTCTGATTTTTGCTCATTATATAACTTTCTTTCTTCTAGTATTTAAAATAAATATTGGTGATTTATAAACGAAGAAAACAATTTTTATGTATTTTATTTTCTCTTTAGCTAACCGAGTAACCCTCATCTTATTATCCCATTGACCTAGCGTTAAACCCCTACCTGACTTTCTGCAATGCACTACGCCCAATGATTTCAGTCCCTTATCACTAAATCCAAAGGGCGTTACATAAATTTTTGGAATGTCATGAAGTACAGTTCAAAATATATTCTATTTATTAGAGAAATCTGTCGTTCCCCCCCAAAGCGCAAAATACTGGGGGTGAAATTCGGCCGAACTGCCCACGTTTCCCTTTCATCACTGATCGCTCACTCATACTTGGGCAAGTTTGCCACGTACATCACCTCGATTTTTTCAGGACTACCCGTCAGTACTTAGCCTGCTAGCAGTAGTTAAACGAGGAGGCCCTGCGCTCACTCATACTTGGGCAAGTTTGCCACGTACATCGCCTCGATTTGGAGACCCTGTCCGTTTTTTTAGGGGAGTAGGGACCTCTTCCATAAGCCTGTCGGGTTGTCGTATTTATCCGCAGACATCCGATCCAAGCTGTAATTACTCCCCAAGGAGCTGAAATTACGGTAATTTTAGATATGCTTTTTTGTTTAGGCGATAAACATCAAGGTTATTACGCCCAGGTAATTTTAGAGATTCCCAAATCTGAAAACGATCATTCCCGAAAAATCATTGATTAAGGACACAGAGCCCTGAACAGTTTATTTCTTTTTTTTTTTTCTATATTTAGTTATTTATTTTAGTAATTATAAGGATATATCAGTTGGTCTTTAATGTAATCACCCACTCCCGCTAGTTCGATTTTGCTCTATAATGAAATCGTACTTATAATTTAAATTTAAAAGCGATATATCAAATTTCGCTAAGAAAAATAACTAACTGTGGCTTTCTGGCCGTAAAGGTAAAAATGTATACAGTACAGATAAACCAAAACTTCCTTTTTTTTTATTTTAAATTTCTTTGAGTAACTTTTAAAATATGCCTTTTCTTAAGAACAAATCTGTGTTGAGTTGCATTAATTTTAACTAAGTTTACAACACTGAAAAACTTTTTTTTTTTATAGTACAATCTCCCACTTACCATATATCTTATCTTTCGTTTTTACAACATAACGTTTTATGTTTAAAAATCCCGATTATATGTGAACCTCCCACTATTCAAAAATAGAGCCAAGCTCTCCTTACATAATAGCTAAGACTATACTACATAAATCTACAAGTCCAATACAGACCTTTTCATAAATAAATTATTAATTAAGTCTTACCCTTCAAAAATAGAATTCAGTTTTCCTTCTGAATGCACAGAAAAAAAAAAAATAAAATAAAAGAAATTACGCACAATTTAAAATTTCTTTTTCAAACATTCATGATAGGAAAAAGAACATTTGGAATGGTCCAAGAAAGATCAGTAAGGAGTTTAATTCCAATGTTACCTGCCTCGATTAAGTATTTCTATGATAGATGCTTCGACTTCTTTTTCAGCCTGAAGGAAGTTCAAGGTGAGTTTCGGCTGAAGAAAAGTTGTAACGATATTATTTTGCCTGGAATACGACAAAAATAAATCATAAAAGAGATTTACTATAAGTATATTACAAAAAGACATATGACTGAGATACTGAAAAAAAAAAATCCTTCATGACAGGAGCTTCGTAATCTATACTGATTTTCCAAGTTTCATTGAATGTTCGTGGAATAAAAATATAAGATCGACAATAATAAAAGTATATGAGAAAATTTAGTTTAACAGTCGGAGATAACAATGAGCTTAAATAGTGAGTCTAGCTCTAGACTGACCGGGAAGGAAGAGATCATCTATTGTAGCTCCGGTCATGAATTTCTCCCCTAACAAGTGTATCTCGCTGTAATATTACAGATCATAAATGGTACAAAATTATATTTAACACCTTTTATGTTTTATAAACATTTTCGTAACTCTATTAACAACGAAGATATTGCGTTAATATATTTAACGAAGATCTATCTCTTAACACTCCCTCACCATCACTAAGTTTTTACAAAAAATTAATTCTTTTAAGAGTTTGCATTGAAATGTCTGAATACCGAACTTGGTTTTTCCATATTTTCGAGATCTTTCCTAGTTACTAACACACACACTCACACACACATATATATATATATATTAGTGTACATATATATATATATATATATATATATATATATGTGTGAGTGTGTGTGTTAGTAACTAGGCAAGATCTCAAAAATATGGAAAAACCAAGTGTGTGTGTGTGTTTTAGCTGAGATAAAAAAGTATAAAGATCCTTATAAACTTTTTAAAAGGGTCTTGGTACAAATGTTACCAACGTGAATGAAGCTTGATTTCCCTGAAAAAATATGTGTGCGTGTGTGCTGAGTACGTTATTGGGGCGAATAGGAACCCATTACCCCAGGATTACCTGGAATGTCAAGTGTTTGTAAAACAAATAATTTAGTTTATTTTAGAGCAATGAAACCGAATACAGATTTATTCGGAAACATTGGGGATGTGGAGAGGATGCGCTCAAACCAAAGAGAACGAAAATGCAGTGTCATTTTTTTTTTACAGAAAGTTACAGCCGGTTCATTACTGGTCGAAAATAAGTCTGTTAACAAAAAATAATAAAGCATGAATAAGATAATAGAATAAATCTAGTCGTTAAAATAAGCAAATATAAAAAGTAACACCACTAAATATAAATTGGCAGGTTGTTTCCCTATGACCATGGCAACTTTGACACTCGACAACACTACTACACACCTATGCCTTGGAAAAGCTTCTATTTCTTGATAAAAGATTGTCAAGTGCGGGATAAGGGTCTTACCCGTAGCGCCAGAATTAAGCAACCCCAGGCCTAAGTTCAATGCAATCACTTGAATAAGATCAGCCTCAAATCAACGATAATCAAACGATTCAGTTATCAGAAAAATTTTAAACATACAATATAAACTAATCTGTATTGAGTATCATTACACTAAACTGAATATTACGTCCACTACACAGATTTCAAGAAATTCCCACTCCTACTAATCCTACTTCGCAATATATATATATANCAGGAATACATTATTAAACACACACACACACACATATATATATATATATCTACACACAGAATTTTATTAAGAAAACTGAAAACTGTAGCCTGCAGAGTGTTGATATACATACACACAATTTTTAGTAATTATATTTTTGGTTGTCTAGTAGGTAGAATCGGATATAATATAGAAGAAAATTTGAAATTGTCAAGAACAATTTATAAATTTAACTCTAAACCATTAAAAAGTTTAAAACAATTTCAATAGATGCTTCCTTCGAGATTCTCTGAAAATCATAAATAGGATTACTTGATATCAATTCATAGTATCATAAAAAACAGATGCTGTCTTACCCTATGCCGAAAAGATAAATCTTAAATGTCTTAACAGGCCTAATAAAATGATTAAACATTTTGTCTCTCTTATTCTTCTCCCTTAAATGATTGTTTTCCAAGTAAACCGTCTCTCGTTTCATTTTCTCCCTAAATGTCTCGTTATTGTTTTCCTCAAATTCTGGATCAATTATGAAGAACTGATCGGGGAACCTCTGGGATTCAGGAAGACTCTTATTCCTTAAAAAAAAAAAAAAAAAAAATTGTGAAGCTATGCTTCTGCATAAAAAATATATACAGACTTTTTAAATAAACATGAGTTCAAGTTTGGTAAAAAAAAAAAAAAAAAAAATGGTAATCATTGTTATATGTCGAGAAATTCTTGAATAAAGAAGTGAATAGCTCACAGCTCGAGGAGCAGACAAAATCTTTGTGAAATATTCCGTAATTGATTCTTTAATCTAGCTCTTCTTTCCTCCGCCATTTTAGTACTCTCTTCTTCCATCAAGCGAATCAATTCTTCCTCAAGACTTAGAGTATCTGAATCCACTGCATCAACATCAATTCCTAGTTCGAAAGGCTATAAACACAATAAAAAAAAATAACCTTGCCTCATATAAAATTAGTGATTTCATATGTTTATACAATATTTATTTCTAAATCTGAATTTTAATGTTTAAAGAAAATGAATGTCTAGATAAATTTCAATAAAACTTAGATCTCGGCCATTAAGGCAGTGGAAGATCTAGTGGCACTTGGGAATGTCTGCAGAAGAGTGAGACTATTATCTGGGCTCCTTTATTGATTACAAGTACAATTCTGAGATTGAACGCGGGATGTAGGTAGTAAGGATGGTACACCTGGTCTTGTGGAACGTGTCGTTCCATCTCTGTAGAAAACGAATATAAGTAAGTGTACACATACGGCTCATAAGGTGTGTTTGGTGAACCGAAGCAGCCGCACCATGATCCAGGCTTTTGAGAAGTATTATTAGCGGCGGTGTTGTCCGGTGACCAGACTGGATAAGTCCTGGAACGAGGACATCCGAAGGAGGATGGGAGTTGCGAAAGTGTCCCTTGGAATTTGGGAAGAGGGCGTTTGCGGTGGTACGGCCATTGCAGGCGAATGGAAATGGCCTCATTGAGCACTCGATCGGGATCATCCAGGACGTAGAGGTCTTCTCGAGAAGAACTTCTAACTTCTCAGAATCGCATGGCTGCGTATGTGGAAGAGGAGATGAGCCGAATGGAAACTGCAGTATGGAGACAGGGCCGATCGTGTTCGGTGGATATCTGCAAAAATGGGCAGCGAAAGTCTAATGGTGGTGAAGGTCCAAACTACATGGCCAAAGGTCATAAAGCACAGTTTCATTTTCTTTGTGTGCTTCCTCTTCTATCAACCACGTTTGCAGTGCTTAATTTGGTGCTCTTTGCCATCAAATGGGTAAATAACGGGTGCTGTCAAGTATATTTTGAGCGAAAAAACACGTCTATTATAAATTTCCACTTCCCTAAAAGAAAAAAAAAAATGTGAGCCCTGTAAATTGAAGAGCTATTTATAGTTTTATTAAATAAGGATACCATTNAGTTAATTTGAATCGTACTGGGAGCCAGAAAAAAATCTCACTACCTCAGCCGGGAATCGAACCCGGTTCCCCCACTTTCTGGGTGGGTGCGCTAACCCACTGCACCACCGAGGGAGATGGGAATAATTTATTGTTCCCCGCACTTCACTACGAGTCTGACCGCCAAGTATGACGAATATATCGTCTTGTACTCGGAGGAGCTACAATTGCTAGCTATTTATTAGACTCTCGTTTGGTAAAGAGCCACTATCTGACATTCAAATCATGAGGATAATAGTGCTAAAGTAATCCCACGTGTCATTATTAATTTAAATCGTACCGGGAGCCGGAAAACATCTCACTACCTCAGCCGGGAATCGAACCCGAAGGTTTTCCAAGGACTTATGCCCTACGAAATATAAGGTCAGCCTAACCCTTATCCTTATTATTTCTCGATTTTATTAGTGTACATTAAGCCTTACTTCTTTTTTAAAATGGGAATACATTCCATAACATATATTTTATTTAAATAATACTATTAAGAGATGAAAAATAATTTAGGAAATATTAATCTATAAATATTAATTTAGTTGTGGTTTATTATCTCACCTAAATTTTAAACAATTAATGAGAGGGAATAGAATAAAAAATCTATCTGTCCCAGCCAGGACTCGATCCTGGATCTCCTACTTTCCGGGCCAGTATGTTTCCATTACACCACCGGGACGAGCCAGATAACCTATTAAATTCCCAACACTAGTCTAGAATAATAAACCACAACTAAATTATTATTTATAAATGAAAATTAAAAAAAGTAAATAACGAGAGTAGATAAATAGCTAAATCAGCTCCTTTGAGCATAAGACGATTTATTCGTCTTTTTCTTGGGTTAGGCTCTTGCTAGTGTGTTGGGAATTTAATAGGTTATCTGGCTCATCCTGGTGGTGTAATGGAAACATACCGGCCCGGAAAGCAGGAAATCCAGGTTCGAGTCCTGGCTGGGAGAGATAGATTTTTCATTATTTTCCCTCTCATTAATTGATTAATCTATAAAGGTTATCTCCAGAAATTTACTCTTCCCATACTCTCTCTCCCCCATAGATTTGTGTAAAGGAAATATCTGCGTTCCTTTGAGCACTCATGAGCTTATGCTTGTAAAGTAGGAATTAGTACCGAGAACTTGAATTCTTTACTTTCAAGACAGAAGTACATGAAGCACTCTCCAAAAATAATAACTTACCGCACTGTTAACATTTATATGGCGACGACCTCCAAGCGCTTTTAACATGACCGAATGATACTGATGAGAAATTAAGAATATAGGGATTTGGACCGGAAGATATTTCGGCCTTGAAAGCCATTTTGAAGACGAAAATCTTAGTCTAGATAAAACTACCCTCCAGCATAGTGCCTGGGAAAACTTCCTCGCATCTTTTAAAGAGTGTGGCAGATTGAAGTCACACTTGCCCGATATCTGTTACGAAGACGGAGGCACCAATGGTCATTTGTTTTTGAAAATAAATCGATTCTCAATCCAGCAGTGAAGAATAGAATGGTGTGGACTTCTCTAGAACTACTAGTGTGGCAGAAATCACACGAGATTGGTTTTACCTAGACGGAAGCTAGCTACTTCAGAGGAAGCTGAAGTTACTGGACATCATTTACAAAGAAAGTTCCAATGAATACCCCAGCCAAACTTTCTATTAATAATTTTTAAAAAAAGTTTTTTTTTTTTGGTGATTTAAATACACCACATATTATGATTTCAGCTACTTGTAAATGTGTATAAGTATTTCACAACAATATATGAGGTGCAGACATAACTATTAGATGAATAGATAAATATAATATTAGATGAATACATTTGAAAAAAAAAAAATTCTACAAACAAATATAATTACCATGGAAATCCCTTCTGAGAATATAGATGTTGGTGGGCCATTATTCTCTACTAAATTTGATTCAAACATAAATATATTTCCATCATTTCCAAGAGTAAAAATAAACCTTTCATCATAAGAGCTACAAATTTTTTTAACACTTCCAGTTATGTTATCATGTACAGCATATCGAAAAGAATCAGAAAAATCTAGAAAATTTGGATTGCATGTTTTTAATAAATATACACTCCCATTCCCACTGCCTAATAATGAGTACTTGCCCTCGGATCTGTAAATTAAAAAAAAAATTATTTACTATCATAAGCAATAATATTTATTATATAAATATATATACATNTATATATATTACATGAGATGAGTGTGAGCAAACACAATAGAAATATATTTATTTCTAACAATATTAAATACTTATTAGGTCACTAAATAAACAAACAGCATTTTTGTATTTTACTATACATACTTATGAATAACAGTATAATGAAATAGATAACACGGTAAATGAAATACGAAATCTGTATTTTTCAAATAGTGTATTTACAATAATAATTACTCACATTAAAGGAAAATCTGTAAATACTAAGAAAAGTTTTTGAAGTGGCTGAAAAGATAAAAAAAAATCTCCATTCATGGAACAACGAAAGATTCCTAGAAGAAAGTCTATGTATAATTTATTATTTTTTTGTAGAGATGAATTTTAGCGCTAACTTACTAGTATAAAAATAATGATGTTATAAAGTATAGATATTGGAAATGAGAAGCCTGAGTGAGATAATATTATAGAAGTAAAAATAATACTAATATTGAGAGAAATGAACAAGAAGAAACGGGATTATTTGAAAGAAATTATCTCATCTAACATACACATAATTTGCTCAGCAAAGTACAAAAAATAATAAAGAAAGAAAGAAGGGACGTAGAAAAGAAAAGCTGAAAAAGCTCAGACAGCTGAACTTAGATTGCGTAAGGGAATTACAAATAAATACATAAATAAAACTGGAGTGAAATAAAACCACGCGAGAAGATATGTTCAGTGATTATATCAAAAAGATTTACCAAGAAACGGACTTCGCGATAATTGTACACTCTGTCACCACCACCGGCTAAACCACTCGACTTTGATCACGGAAGTGTTCCAGGAGGCACTGGAAGTTCAAATTTCGGCGGCAGGAAAGCGTCACACGGTGAGGAAATTGCAGACGGAATTACGGGGATATTTTTTTAAAAATAAACTTTTATTTATTTATTACATTCTGTCAAATAAAAAACATTTATACACCTATGTCATTTTATACATTTTTTTTTTCATAACACTAACAATAATGACGTTATTAAGATTTTAAATACACCACCCCTCCCTCAGTGGTTTCAGCTGTTAACGAACTTAACCAACGGTTTCAAAACAAACGCATTAATACTGAATTTTGGTTCATTTTTTTTTGTTGATACTAAAGTGCGGACATATATACATATATATAAATTTCAAATTGTTTTCATAAACTTTTAATTGTCTTACATACCTTTCTACATTCATACTCTTGATATCACATTATATTATAATTCTCTATTATACTAATTTCAAATATTACTGTATTCTCATGACATTGTATTTCTACAGCCCTGAAGATGGCTTACAATGTAAGCAGAAACGTTGGCAGATAATTCTTCATTAAAAAAATACATTTTTTTTAATTTGTGTTTTTTTGGATCTACCTCGACCGAACCATCTGAGAACATATATATAAATTTTAACGGAGCATATTTTTAGCTTCTCCAAAGTAGGATCGGTAACGATCTATTGAGATTTGTCAAAAATCGCGTCATGGTATCAACGTAAATAGCCTACTTTTCTAACTGAAAATCCTTTAAAACTATTAACTAGGGCAATTAAAAGAAAAAAGGTAGGACATTATTGAGGATAAGTAGCTTTAAGGAACTAGGGAACAAGTTTGACAGGTTTATTTTGAAGGAGGGCTAATGGTTTTTCAGAGTGTTGAAAATGTTTAAATAAGTTGAAGAAATTTGTTCTATGTCAGTTCTGTCGTTAACTGGATAGTGTTGTAAGTTAACGTGAATGGTTCCTGATAAAATACATTTGGGTTCAAAGGGTTCAAACAAGGTGAAACTTAAAGCCTGCTGTTATTTATGTTATATATAAAAGCAATCTCCACAAGACATACCTGGCGCATCTGGGACAGGACGTTTCTAGGAGAAATAAATATACTCCCAGTGGGTGGTTCAACTTTTCTTTGCACAATGTTATTGCAGATTTCGTAGAGGGGGCAGTAAAGGAATGCAATTAAGAGCTAAGAAAGAAAGGTATGCTTATTAGTACTTGCAAGAGCAAGATCCTAAATATAGGAAGAGCGCAGGAAGATAGTTTACTTAGCAACTTAAAACCGGGGTGGAAGAATTTGGGAAGAGGACACTGAAATCCTACACAAGATAAATAAAATCAATTCAATATAAGATTAGATTTCCAATACTCAAAAATATATGCTGAAATTTAAAACTACACATACTTATTTACTGTATTTATCTGTATTCCTACAGGTTTTCAACAGGAGTGACTAGTAATAGATAAAGAAATTATTTTTTTCTAAGGACTGTAGAGGAAATAAAAAATGACCTGATCCTGGATAAAACAATGCGGGAGGTACGAGAGCACAAAGGGGATGAAAGAAGTGACTCGCAAGTTTTTTTATTGAGGCTGAGAACTATTTTCTTGGGTTAAAAAGATCTCAGAGACTAAAAATAATTGAACAGCTAATGCCAAGACTGAAATTTGTTGGCAGTTTAGGAAGAAAAATTCTCCACAAGGCTAGGAACCTATCAAGAAGCAGGAATCAATAAATGTCCTGGTATGTCCCCGACTTGTGCTGAAAGGAATTAAGAGAGACGTGAAAGAAAAATAAGAAAGACAAACATGTTAGAACCCTAAAGCATTCTGCACTTATGGATTTAAGTGCCAATTGTGTAGAATGATATTGAGGAACCTTCAGGAGACTTTTGGTCGGTGAGCTTAAAACAAACTTAACTTGTGCAAATCAGACATTAACAGATAAATATTATTTATTGAAGATTCATTTGACTTAAAAATAGATAAATAGCTTTAGTCAACTCTTAGAAGTAGATAAAAAAATAACGTTTCTTTTCTAAAAATTAGTATGTTTAAATTTCAAAGTCTTCATAAATAAAATAATAATTTCAAAATGCAATGATAATAATTATTAATTTAGTTAAAGATGTGGCTCTCTCTGTTATTCTTATAAAAAAACAAACATAGCTTTTACAGCCATGTGTGTAAAAATTAATACTCACAGATCTAGGTAACAAGTCAGGTCCTCGTTACCAAAAGGATTAGGAAATATACTATGAGGTAAATTTTCACCAATCTTGTACTGATATACATATCCATTGTCATAAGAGCCAGCAGATACCCAGAATGAATCGCTATTGGCGTACCTGTAAAAAAAATATTTCATTTTTATATATAAGCAAAGCTATAGCTCTCATAAGTAAATTAGAAAACTATCAATATCAGAGATAAGACAGTTACTGGAGGTTTTAGCAGATGCTATTCACACTGGCCACTTCTAGCCTGTTGAAAACTTTACAAATGCTACTCATCAGAGAGCTGCTAGCAAGATGTTTGTCCTTCCCTTTTTTTAGGAATTGATATTAGTTCAGCAAGCCTACATTTATTTGAGAAGTGACCAGTTTTCCAAATATAATTATAAAAGCATAGTAACCCGTTTTTAGTTTCAGGAGGCAAATTTTGAATAATTTTATAATTCACTCCGACAGGGGCAGGTGAAGAACCTTTAAGGCTTTTTAAAACTGAAGTTAATTAGTTAAGTGTGTATGGTGTATTATAGTATTTTTCATTGTTACTATTAAAGCTAATATAATTGTTTTCAGACATTTATTTATATTGTAAGAATTCTTTGTTGTAGTTAACATTAAATGTTTCTCAGTAGTACCTGGAAAATTCTTCTGTTATTATTGTCTTGTCATCAGTAAGTGTTCCATTATACTCGTACTTAAGTGCATAGCTGTAGTATAGTGAGATTGAAAATACAATGCCAAGAGGCACTGACAAAAGCAGGACTTGATTACAGACAACGTCGATACTTAAACAAAACTTAATTAATGCCACAGACATCTTTATTCAACGGCAGAGTTGCTAAATACACTCGACAGAAATAACAATATTGAAATAATATTAAATTCAAATAAAATCATATTAAATAAGAAAATTAAGTGTGAAATATTTTATGAATACTCGAATGACTAGTTTTATAATGTAATTGATGGTTAAAGATTGAAGGTGTTTGCAATTTTCTTCTCTAGATGTGGCATTAGATTGTAAATATGCATGGAATTAGTTTAGAGAACGGTAAAAAAAAAAGAAAGTTACATTTAAAAAAAAAAATTAACATCAGCATTGCAAACTATTAATGATAGACAAGAAATAATATAATTTTTATATTACTCAAGGTCTGATGTTAATGTTTCAATTTTTATTATGATGATAAATTAATTTAGTAATACTTACTTGACAAAAAACAATGGTGACGGAACTGAAGGGATGTAAAGTGCTGGTACTGGTTCATCATCAGATTCTTCAACTGCAAAATAACAAATAAAATCCAACTGATTAACTCAAATATGCAAATAAAAAGATCCATCGATACTCATATCTAATCATAAATGAACTGGGATATATTTGGCTGGCTATATATTATCATATCGTATATTTTATATATCATAAACAAATCATAAATATTTAAGATGGAAGGAATAGCCGTACCTTGCTGTCTACGCCCAGATGTTTGTAGCTATTCGAAAGTTATTGAGAATTTGGGTCACAAAGTATAAAACTTTTCCCTATATTTCTATTTCTAGGGTTTATATAAATTTGTAAAATTATCTTTGTCTAAGCCCTAGACAATTATTTTTTTATTTTTAAATATTTCTCTAAATTAATTTTGCATTGACTTTAACTCTGTATATCTTAAAATTTATTAAGATCACACCATCAAAATGGGCCAGCTTTTTTTTAAAGGAAATCTGTTAAAAGCTGTCCACTAAAAGACAAAAAAAAAAAAGACCACAGGCATGCTTGCTTTTTCAAAAGCTTGAGAAACTTAACTTGTGAAGTAAAGCCATTATTCTGATTTTCAAATCCCCCTCCCCCCAAAAGAATATATAAAAAAGTATAATTTCAAGAAAACAACAAACATTTGAAAACTTATAAAAAATTAGGTTTTAAAGAAATTAAAATTAAAATGCCATACCTTTGGTATTATTTTCTTTAAACTCTTCCGATGACATTGAAGTTTCTTCACCTGAACTAAACCAGGATCCAAAGGAGTCTGATTTAAATAATTTTTGGAGCACTTCATCTGATTCAAGACTTATATTACTTGAAAATATAGAAAGAGGTAAATTGGTCATAAGGGAGAAAGACTTCTCTAGGCACTGCTTATAATACTTTTCTACTTCAGTTCCTGTAATTTCCTCGTTCAACTGTGCTTTTAACTTGTCTCTTTCAAGCTCCCATATTTCAGTTAACTTTTTCAAAATTTTACTTGATTTTTTATGAACATTTGTTCGATTTTCTGTTTCAGTGAGTTCCTCAGATTTTTCTCCAGAATCTTGACATTTATCTTTAAAAGCTTGAAATCTTTCTTGAGCCCTTTGTTTCCTTTGAAAGTTTCTTAAGATTACATTTTTTCTAATTACTTCAGATTTTACACTGGTGAAATGGGAAGTCCTATTTGACAGAAATATCCTAAATGAATTCTTTGGCGGAGAAGGCCATTCTTCAGGCACCTTAACTTCAACAATAATTCCATTATCAGTAGTAACAAGAAATATTTCCTGAAAATAATTTTATTTGAAATTATTATTTTCTTGTAAAATATGTATGATGACATTTAAGATATTTATGATGACCTAATGATATTCATGCTTAATAATTCATGAAACTAACTAAATTTGGATTCCAAGTAATGCTGCAAATACCGCCAGGCATTTCTACAAATGCAAAAGGTTGAAGTTTCAGAAAGTTATCCAAAGGTATCAACCAGTGTAAAAATATTTTTCTATCTAAGCTACAAGTCAATATCACCGGTTTCTCCATCTGGTAAGGATTGTGGGAAATTACTGATACTGTATGGCTGTGTGGCTTAAGTGCCTAAAATTAAATACAATTAATACTTTCAATAGGTAGTAAATGTAATTAATTAGTAGGTATAAAATAATCAAATAATATTTCAATTGCTATAATATAAGTTGTTTTATATATTTAGTTAAGTAATATTATAACAAGGCTTATGTAAGATATAATTGATTGGAAATTTTAAAAAATAATTTTTTCTAAGGTATTGACTACTTATTGGACTGATAACTTAGATTATAGATGATTATTAAATAAATCATCAATACAATATTCTAGAATTATGTAGACTGTGGAGGAAGTCTATAGAGTACTTTGGCCAAAGGCTCTTTAGTAAAAGAAATTCTTTTTCACTCATTTCCTATTACCTACTTTTATTCAGGTTCTTATTTTTGAAATATTTAGTACTTTGTCTTCCCATTTAAATCTGGGCTATCTTTTCCATGTGTCGGCTCTACTTTGGTCCAGTGGGTTTTGCTAAAAATTCTACTGAATATTCTATTCATTTTCATTCATATGAAAAGTACAAGCCATCTAGTAGATTTTCCTCTACTGTAACATTGAGTAATTAGATCATGTTGATAACTCAATTCCTTATTGTTTTCCAACAAAAGTGCTGAAACCATGATTAAAATGAAGAGTAGTGGACTCGGGATATAACTATGATAGATTCCCATAATTTTTTTGATTTCCCAAGATGTATACTTGTCAAATTGTATCCAATTACTGGTTTTTCTGTTCAGACTTTCAACCTCTCATTTACATTCTTTTCTATCTATTTTTTTTTCTTATGAGCTCTGTGACATCAAAAAGCAGACTGACATTTCCTTTTATTTTCACAGAGTTGTTTTGTATGATCCTGAATATTGTGATTTTCATTAATGCCTTGTGTTCTTCTTCCAGAAGTCCTTTGATTGTTTTCCTCATTAATTTCCCAAAGATATGGGAAAACACTTTTCTTAGAATGCATAAAAGAGATATCCCTTGGTGGTTGCAGTCTTTCCTATCCACTATCTTAAATATTTGGATGGTTAAGAAAATTTTTAACCTTTTAGAATGTTCTTTGTTCTACAAAGCATTTTTCACACTAGGTTCAAAAGATGCTGCAGTATTTATTTTCCTTTAGGTATTATAGATTTCAGACTTTCTGGAGTAATTTCATAACTATCCACGAGTTTCCTCAGTTTCAGACTCTTTAGTATTATGCCAAGCTTTTCTTGATCAATATAATCATACCTATTTGATTTGGCTATCTATTTTATTTTATCTTTACATTCTTTGATCACTCAGCATGAGATTTCTTTCCTTTTTTTTTTTTTAATTTAAAAGATGGAACTCTTTCTTTTCATAATCTCTAGATTTTGATTTTTGTTGAATTCAAAATCAAACTTTTAGTATACAGTCTAAATGAACAAAGAGGGGAAAATAAGAGACATTAGTACTGTTAAAATAAGTATAGTTAAAATGAATAGAAAGTACTGACCTAGTCCAAAATGCCTTTATGGAATTCCTGAACCTGATGCTGCAGTATAAGTTCCACCCTTGGAAGACTTTTATTGAAAAATAAAAGTAAGCCTATTAATATGGTTTTAAGAATAGGGTAGCAATCTGCAGATAGATCTTTTCCCATAAGTACTTGCATAGAATATAAGCAATAATTAAAAGCTAGAAAGCTAAAATAGCTTTACTCATGGCATACCAGGAATAAACAAGATAGTGAAATTTGGTATCAGTAAAGATAGGAAATTTTGGAAGTCACACTGTCATTTACTCAATAATTAAAGAAAATTTAGGCTTATGAGTATATTAGAGCCCATGGGCATAAAGCTGGAAAATACTAGCTGTTGTAAACAATATACCAATCTGCAGGAATAAGTGATGTTGAAACTGCTACGTTTAGTGGATCTACTGCAGAGAGAACCCCAAGAGTTGACCAAGGACACTTCTTCCAAGGTAATCTTGAAATTCCCCTCTCTTTTTCTGCCTCTCTCTTATATCTTCAAATATAGATGTAAATTGAGGGAATATTTGCAGTTAATCATGGTTGCATTTGTTTATAAGTATAACATTATGAGTGAGTGTAAGAGAATCTAAATGGTATTTTTTAAACATTATATATTGAGTTTATATATTATGTAATAATGTTTTTGAATTTGAGTTTTCAAATGATATTTTTATAGTCATATATGACTCTCAATAATATTTTTTACTGTAATCAGATGCTACAAATTCTGTTTATTGTTATTCTTTTAACAATTAACTCAAAGCTTGTTACGATTAAAGGTTCTGCATACAGAAAACATCAATGACAGGTCAAATAGTAGACTAAAAAAATTGAATAAACATTTTTTTAAAGTAGCATGTTTATTATTATTATCTATGTCCGAAAGCGCTCGCCAACGGAGGATGGTTTGCAGGAACCAATGAAGACGGATAATAGAAGGTATGATAGTAGCATGTTTATTCCTTAAACTGTTGCTACCTAAACCTGAACAACAGTACAAGTCAAAGAATTGAATATTTTCAAGGACCTTTTTTTTTTTTACATAATATTTTCTGAAATAACTAAAAAAACAGCTGGAAAATGAATCTAAATGAAAGGTTATTAAATTACTTACAATTTAAGTAATTTAATAACTCTTTGTTTTGAAGAGTTATTAAATTACTTACAAACCTGTTTAATTGGGAATTGATAGATACATATATAACTTAGATAAGATTATTTTATTTTAAAAATAATATTCAATAATAAATGCTACATATAATTGTCATTAACTAGTCAGATTCTACCTACACATAAACTATACAAATACTGAAAACCTCTTGCTTAAGGCAGAACTACTTTTCTGCATTTTATCTTTAATGGGTTGTAAATTATTACTTTATTCTTCTCATATAAGAACAAATTAACAAGTAACAAAATTTAAACTATTACTCACCTGAACTACCTTTAGACTGATGGTACTGAATTTATTACTTTGGATTTTTTTTGGATTCTTAGAAACTATTACTGTTCTTACAGATCCATCAAGAAATCCCAGAATGATTACAGACCTTGCTTTGGACACCTGAACATAATCACAGTCCTTATTTTAATGCTGAATATGACGATATTAACATGTATAGAAATTCCCTTGTCAATCTAAGTAAAAATTGACATTGGAAATACAGAATTAAGAGTGTATGAATGAAATAAGATTTATGAGAAATTAGAAGAGAAAGGAAAAATAAAAGTGCCATATAGAGCTTGATTATAAATATTATAACTATATATTATAAATGATATAAAAGTATTAAGTATTTAAATAAAAGTATTAAGTTATATGTATGTAGGCTTTATTTTTGCCCTCTGGAAGATTTTAGAGTAAAATACTGCTAAGTTTTGTAAAAAGGTTTCTTATGCTATATAATACAGCTATCAATATAGATCATTCTGAATTTATTCTTTATATGAGGTGATAACAGTTCAAAACCATTACTGCCTATGTGTTGCTCAACACTAGAATTGAATATAGAAATAACTTTCTTGGTATGCTGAAAAAATACTGGTGGAGAGAGTAGATCAGATGATTTACCTTGCAGGAAACTTTTCTTACCCTTAATTCTCACCACTCTTTAATTTTTAATAATTTATTAACATCATATTTAGAGTTTTAGTATATAAATCACATAGAGATAATGTTTTACTGGTTCAGTGGAGTATGAGATGGAATGAATCCACATACTTAGTAAAAAGCCCCAACCTTCATATCTTGAAAATGAAAAGCCAAAGTTTTAGAAAGAATTACAAAAATAACTTAGGATCAATTTCATTAGTCTATTATTTATGAATAATACAAAAAAAAAAAAAAAAAAAAAAAAAAAACTAATAATTTTTTACAATATTTTTTATTTGTTTTGAAAAAATTTAGGAAATATTTCATCAAAAGAATTTATCATCCATCTGTCTTAATTAAGATTTCATTACGTTAAGAATTATACCTGGGGGAATCAGAGTAATAACCTATAGTTGTAACCTCACCCATGACCTCAAGTTGAAGTGCAAGAGATCGAAAAAAAATTATAAATTCTCAGAGACTCAAGATATCATGTATTAAAATTAAAATGAAAGTTAAAATGTGTTAAGAATGAATGCATAGAGAGAGTGGACTTTACTTCATGAAAAAATTATACATAAAAGAAAGAAAAAATAAAATAAAACATTACTTTCACCATCTTCTGAGTATATTAAAGGTTAGGGAAGCGTGCGAGGAGAGGACCAAACCTGCACGGGAAGGGGTAAATTGAAGGACGCCACCTGCTTTCTTGATCAGAAGAAGAAATTAGGGTTATGCAGAAGTAGCTATTAGATTCTTCTGAGCCTGCCTTGCCCTTTCCATGAAGTTATAAAAGCAGCTTGCCAGCAGCCCCGAGTCAAGTTAAGTTAGTGTTATTTAGTGTCAGTTTCCTTGGCAGTGTCGGGCTGATCGTAGCCTTTGCAGTGTCAGTAATAGTGAAGTGATAAGTGACAATAATTAGCAAGTTCTTTTGAGGCCTCTATGTAAATAAGCACTTTTAATTTATTTGTACATATCTGTAATTAGCTGTAATTATTGATATTTTCTATTAGTCAGTAAGGTAGTAGGTTCCATTATTAGCTGTAATTAGGAGGTGTACTTGCTATTATGCTATTATAAAATAACTTCAACTTATCTTTGTTCATAATTATTATTGACCCGTAGCCCATAAAATTTCAAACAAAATGATAATCTTACTGAAGCATGATTATGTCAAGAAAATAATAATTGAGCATAAACATCTGAAATCAGTAACCATAAACATGACATTAAAAATAACAGTCCTTTCAAAACCCTCTACTACTGACAAACACACTTTGGACTTTGATAAATTCACACTTCTTGTGACTGAACCAAACCTTGAGAAACGACTTTTAGCCGAGTCTATTCACATACATATAGAACACAACCCCATTAATGACAAAACATACAAAGACTATATTTCTTACATATACAGTAATATTTTTCAATCTTAAAAAAAAAAAATCATAATAAGAGCACATCATTTCTTTTTTTTCTCTCCCACTGTCCTACAGCAATATGTCCTGTACCTCAAGCCATTTAAACCTTCTCATCAGTTCCCCACTCCTATGTCCATTTCCCATTCCTTTCCACAACGAACAAATAAAAATTTTTAAACAGATCAGTCATGATGTAGATTCAGTTGAGCACGGGTCTTTCTATCCCCCATCACCCTATTTGGTATGTACACTTACGAATTTTATTAATAATTTAGTATTTACAATATGTTTAATATCCATTTTTATAAATCGAGTACACACAGTTTTATATTTTCATTCATTAATCAAATATAGACATGTTTCTATATTATTTTGTATGTTTCTCTTTCATATTCAGCCCTGATGAAGGCCTGAAATTCAGACCAAAAGGTTGGCTAAAATAAAAACTAGTTTGGTTACAAATTAGTTTTTAATTGCTCAACTAACATGACCGTATTCCGACAATCCTCACTTCGTAGAACTTGACGGTCAACTATTCATTCCACGTAGAAAATAATAACTTTTCACAATTCAAAAGTAAATAAAAAGTTTAAAGTTAAAAAAATTTTTTTAAATCTTACAGAAAGGGGAAGCCATAAAAGAGATGAAGCCCCAGCACGGAATTTTTTAAAAAGTATTAATTTTTTTGTCAAAACACAGTAAATATGAAGTTTTCCTTCAGCTCCAACTGTTGCAAGTAAATAATCAGCTGGAGATGGAGCAACATCTCCAACTGGTGTGCCATGCCCCATCAAAACTCTTTTAGAAGGCCTAATGCTTGCTTTTACAGCGATTTCCACATCCCAAATAGAGCCTTCCTTGTCCTAAAAATAGGAAATAAAGTCATTATAAAAATTACTTTATCACTTTAATTATGAATTCTGTGGATATGAAATCATAGGAAGAGGAAAAGGTAAGAGGATGAATAAGAAGGCTATAATAAGATATCTTAACATATAAGCTTGCACTTCCACCTAATATTACAAGCTTAGCACACTACTAAAATCACAGTGAAGAGAACAGTGGTGACATGTACTGAACCTGACAAAAGAAACAGATATCTTACAATATCAATCTACTAAGTGGTATCAATCTACTAACTTAGTCTTGTAAGTTAGGACTAAATTAAGAGACAAATATAAAATATCACCAATAAATATATTGGATCAGTTTAGTGATTAATAGCTGAAATGTAAACAAAATGTTAGATAAGATTGTCAATACATTACTCTTATTGGAGTAATACAGGAGAGAAAATGATCAATAAAGCATACTGTTGTTTTAATCAAACTGAAATAATGTATTTATATAGAATAAGCCAAACAGAACTGGCATAACTGACACTGATGGGCTTCACCCATAAGTATGACAATAGAATAATTTGATCAATGGATCTTACCCATTAGATTCTATAAAGAAATAGAATTAGTTTTATCAAACTACATTTTCAAATGACTGATTTGAATTACTTCATAACTTATCTAAGAGTTATACAAGCTTTCACAAAAGCTATTTATTTTGGTTAGTGATAATTGTTAGTCATTTGTAACAAAGAATTCATGGGAAAAAAGTAATGAAATTATTTAATTTTGACAAAAATTTAAATACAAAGTTAAACAAAGCAAAATTAATCATAAATTATTTTTGCTATTTTTACTTTATTAGTGCAGCAAACCAAGCTAATATGAAACAATTAACCAATCAATTTTTTTATTATCATTGTTTTTAATCACTTGCCTAAACAAATCATTGTTGCTATTCAGCTGCACATATTATAGAATTTAATGAATGGTATTTTAAATTGGTATTTTAAATTTTTAACCATATTAATTACATACATGCAAGCATAAATATATGTATATATAATAAAATAAGAATTTGATGGTAATCATATGTTTGGTTCATTTGACGCAGCTGGACTTTAAGTCCATTAAATTTATTCAAATGCAAACCAAATTTGAAGAATCAAATTTATAACTCACAGTTTTAAAGAGTAATAATATAATATTGCTANAACCACCCCTTTTGAAAAAGAAAAAAAAAACTCCACATCACTTATAAAATAATTTTAACCTAGGCCATTTTTAAATAAGATGTAAAGTGAGACTTGTGACAGATGTTCCACTTTATCTCATAATTTGTAACTCTCAGGATGAAATAATTCACCATCATATATATTAGTTATACTCTGTTTAAGTAACATTTTGTAATTTTGATTACATAGGAAGAAATAAATATGTAGATTCATATGAAAAGAGAAAGTGCCGAGTGACACTGCTCTCATATTTAATAGAATCTATGTTCACAGGGGGTCCCAAGGCCATCTTTCTTTGACCCAGCCAGGCTACTTTTTGTAAGCTTTGAATTCATTACTCTGTATATGAATTCTTGTCTTTAGTTAAGTTCTTGTATTTTAATTATAGCATACCTATAGAGTCAAGATGGAAACCAAAGTAGCGAATAGAATGTAGGAGTTCTAGGGAAATTCTTAGAATTTTCTAGGGAAGTTCTGTAGAATTTTTTATTGTCAGAAAAGTTTTTATTTGATGTAATGATAAATTGATTTATTAATTTTAATTGTTTATTTACCCTCTCCCTGCCATTGCTGGATACTTGCAAGATATTTTAGGTTTTGGAATCAGTTTGGGATTAGAGTGAGAAGGTAGAATAGCCTTATCATCAGCAAATATAGCTAGGAGAATACTTGAGCAAGTAGGGATGCTAGCAGTGTATAGGATGAATAGGATAGCCCCAAGCATATTATTCTGTAGAAATCCCGTTTCAACTTAATAGTAATTGGAGTAATACAATCTGTGCAGGACCCTAAAGAGGCGGTAGGATAAGTAGGATTAAGGATTATGTAAGTATTACTAGGAAGTATGGATTTGAGCTTAAACTAATGACTACTGTGCCAGACTTGATCGAATGACTGAGAAACATTCAAAAGTGCACCCAGACAGTACTTTGCAGGTGCTTTGAGCTTAGGCAGATGAGAGTTAATATAAATATATCCAAATTGCCTTAGAGGGTGTAACTACCTTGAGTGACAATAGACATTGCCTTGTCCAGAAACTCCTCAGTCTCCATAACTGCTAATTATATTTTTTTTTTAAATCCCAATTTTCACTGAATTAATATTAAAATAAAAATAAGTAATAGTTAGCATAAAAACTTACTTGCATGAAATAAAAGGTTGAATTTGAAAACTTTCTTTGCAATGCAACTGGTTTAGATATTCCAAATTCATCCTGAAAAGTCCTCTGATAAGATGGCTGCAGCTCGATAAAATCAGCTCTATTTGAAACCTTATTTATCCTTGAATAGTCCCAAACCTTGTACACACCTTCCATTCCTGTGAATGCACTCAAATTGTATAGAAACTAAATATATAAAGTTAATCTATATTAAAGTTTCAAAACTATATTTGTGTTCCTATTTTATTTTATTATTTTCGTCTGCTTTAAATTCTCTGATAATCTTCAGTATTTCTTGATAAATATTTATTTAATGCATTTTGTTGAAATTCAAAAGAAAAACATGTTGTAATTTGATGAAATTAATTAAAAAAAAAAATAATAAAAAACAGACACATAAAGACACCTGGGGTTCCTTCTTGACTCACGACTCACATGGGGCAAAAATACTAAAATTAAAAATCAATCTATGGCAAGGAATCCTATACAGAGTCATGAATAGGAACTCCAATCTTACAATAGAAAACAAACTGATGCTCTACAAGACATTACTACAACCAATCCGGACGATGTAGAAATCTAGCATGCCCCCAAACCTTCCAACATCCAAAGAATCCAGGCCTTTCAATCCAAAACCCTCAGAATAATCGCTAATGCTCCCTATTACGTATCCAATCCCTCCCTTCACCACAATTTTAATATCCCTTTCATTCAAGGCTTCATTTCTTCCCACTTCACCCTTTTCCACAGTAAACTGCCATAACATCCTAATCCACAGCACAGATCGTGTCCTTCAACTCCATCCCTTCAACCCTCCCTGTCGACTCAAAGGAAGATGGCCTCATGACCTCTTGGGAATACAGTTTGTATTTAATTTGAGAATGGTGTAATTTTCCTAAAGCAGATTATAATTTTGTTTAGTTGGAAGGGCGATTGTCAGACCTAAGGACATTGCAAAGAGTGACCTTAGAGATTCAAAAAGTGCCATTAGGGGCCTAAAATACATCTGGGATGAGTGAACTTGGAGTTTGACTAAGACTTTTGGGCCAAGTGAATACGGGCCGGACAGACCTGGACATACTTGTAATTAGAATAATAATAATTTATTTCCCTCCGTTTTGACTGCTATGGTCATTAGATGAATAATAATAACACTTTCATTATAAAAAGAAGTAAATTCCCAATAATAACAATTAGCTTACCAACAGTAATAATTTCATTACTACTTTCTCTGTATTCAATATAAACAATCTTCTCTTGGTGAAGTGACAATCCACCATTTCTTCTAACTTCAAGTATGATTTCTTCTCCTCTCCATACATAAAGATTATTTGATTCATTTGGAGTCATTACCTGCAGGTATATATGTGTCCATGCAATGACTGCTTATTAGCAAAAAATTATTTTAATATAACATACAATTTATAAAACTGCATGTGCAGCTGTACAACCTACAAGTATAAGTAGTTTTTTTTTTAAATTATTGTCTATATATTGCTAGTTCATAAATGCATTAGTTTTTATTTGATAACTATCAACAATTACTTTGCATCTTTAATAATTAATAATAAATTGGATTTAATTGCAATTCTCCTGTGATCATTATTTATTGACTCAAAGCCTATAACAATATTAATTATATACATAACAGATTAGCATTCAAAAGAACTTAAAAATAACAAAAAAAAAAAGAAAATAAAAGAAAAAGAAAAAACATCGAGTGAAAATAAAGAAACCTGAATGAAATAATAAAAAAAAAAAACTGCATAGCTAAAACACAATGAACTAATTTCAAAAATATACTTTTTAAACTTGTCAAATTTCAATAAAATGGCCATAGTGAAAAAAGGGAATTTTTTTCCCCTAATAATGCATAAGACCAAATAAAGAAGAGCACAAAGATGGTGACAAAGTATAACTAGAAAATAGTGGGCGACAGGAGTCATGAGCTTGTATTCATGAATTTTAAAGCTAATTTCTGCAGGGATAAAGCTTATTTGCATTATTCCAATGAAATGCTCCCAATACAAGTCACAGTAAAATTTTCTGAAATATTGAAGTTTTCTGGTTTCTAGAGGCAGTACATCATTAGTAGACTAAAAAGAAAACAGATAAACTTACTTTTTTTTTTTTAAATAACAATATATAATGTGTATGTATATATAATAAAATAAGAATTTGATGGTAATCATATGTTTGGTTCATTTGACGCAGCTGGACTTTAAGTCCATTAAATTTATTCAAATGCAAACCAAATTTGAAGAATCAAATTTATAACTCACAGTTTTAAAGAGTAATAATATAATATTGCTAATCATTTACCATAAATTAGTTCATTGGATTAACCTATCACTCATTTCGTGTTTACTTCTAGTGGTCATATTCGTAAATAAGCAATCTTAAATTCAGTTTCTAATTAAATGCCCACCTTTCCTTTTGGTAAAGCACAAAAAGTACTGATGGCACAAAAATCATAAGAACCAAATTTTCCTGGATATCTTTTAAGTTTAAGGCCTGTAAAAGTATCTGCTATCATCCAAAAAGTTATGTGATTGGCACCTAAAAATATAAGTAATTAGAAAGTTTTATTATAAAAACATTAAATGGCTGAAAGATGACCACAAATTATTTAGTAATGACATATGAACAAATAGATACATATATTCGGCACTTATACATATTATCTTGAGATGAAAATAGCTACCTGTTAGGCTAATAGCTACAAATTTAAGGGTTTTGTGAGGAGAAAAATAAAAGCAAATATAATCAATGGGGAGGACTTTATTAAGAGATTTTTTTACACTTTAAATCAACTTCAGGGCTAAACATGCGCTAGAAGTACAACTATAAGATATAACTAAGATAAAACTGATTAAGTAAAAGTTTTTTAAAGGAATATATATCTTCTTTAGTCAAAATACACCACAATCATAACCTTTTGGCTGCTCTATAATAACATTTTGTTTTAATTATTCATAAAGTTGGTTGTCACATCAAATTGCATGAAGGGCTTTTTTTAATTTGTTGTTATACTAAGGAATGATTTTATGACCCCTAACATTAATGTGGGACTGAAAATTTTCTCGAATATTCAAATTATTTTCCAACAAAAATTTCCTTGGCCACAGTTCACCTAGTTTTAATGTATTTGGACAAGCTCGTTATTTCAAATGATGAGCCATACCAAAACTAAACTCTTCACAATTAAGATTGACATTAATCCCAAGCTCTTTAGCCGCCATTGTTTGAACATGGTTTTTGTTTTGGTGCTCTATATCATGTTATAACTCTATGGGCCTTGCTCCTACTAAAATCACTTAAAGAAATTCTTATCT
>KZ806945.1:0-15873 GCA_000696205.2 Oncopeltus fasciatus
ATTGATACCTCCCTTGAGAAGATGAGCCGCTCCAGAATTCCCGCTCAAGTCCAAACATGGAGCACAGGACTTCATATGAACGCTCCCATTGGGATTCTCCGGCCCCAATGTTTCTGATATGCTTAGAGTATCAAATTATAACAAATATCTCTAAATCTCACTTGAAATTTCCAAGACTCCAGAATATTAAAAAAAAAAATATCATGTTTCCTAGAAGAAAAGCAAAGGAAGAAAGTAAAAATCTTATTATCTCATTAGAGACTCGAAACCGAGTCTCCTGCTTTCCAGAAAAGAGGAGAAAACGGAAAGCAGGAGACCTGGTTTCGAGTCCCGGCTGAGATAGTCAGATTTTTATCCCTTTGCATTTCTTCTAGGAAACATGATATTTTTTTTTTAAAATCTCGTATTTTTATCCCTTTGCATTTCTCTCATAAAATTTAAAGTGGGATTACATACCACAACTAATATCATGTTTTCATTCACATAATTTAAAATATGTCTGCACACTACATCAAGAATAATCCCTATGTTATAATTTTTCTTTTTTATAAATAAATCTACTGCTAAATTTTCTAATTGCACCAGATTATCTCGGATATTTTAACTGTTACGAAAAGCACACTTTCAGGTTCCCAATAATTTTCAAGGGAACAATGCAGTCATTTGACAAGTTTTTGAGTTTGAAAATGAGTTGGAACCACACAAAGCCTTTAGCATTTGTCTTCATTAGATGCATTATTTTTTTACTAAGTTGGAAAAACTAGATTCCTCCATTGATTGGTAATTATGATTGATATATTCTAATAAAACATTGAGTATTAGCATTCTGATTTGAGAACTAGAGTGTTTGATCAGGATAATGCTGGCTATTTATTGTATTCCATTAGCAGTGTGTGTTTTTTTTTGTTTTTTATGTGCATTGTGTTATTCTCAGGTTACATTTGATTGACTTACAGGAAAGTACTCGTAAGTTGACGAACAAAATGTTTTAATTTTTTATATTACCTTGAATCTTTAAAAAGTAAATAAGAGTAAAAAATAAAAATTAAGTAATATAAAAGAAAAAAATAACTATAAAGATAGTGAAAATAAAAAAAAAATAATTTTAATTATTGTGAACCTGCATTCAAGTTGATTAAGTGAGAAGTAGATGCAGACGGTCATTGTTTTTCAAATATTAGGCCCTTAGGCCCTATGAAGGAGCAGGCTTTTTAGTGAAGCGCGACTAAAAGGTCTCTGCCCTAAATCAAGTCAGTCGTAAAATATCTACTTGAACAGGGGCAGGGGGTCCACGCATGGGGACCGACAAAAAAATTAATATGAAGACCGTCGCGGTCATAAAANTAAAATATAATTTTAATTATTTTGAACCTGCATTCAAGTTGATTAAGTGAGGAGTAGATGCAGACGGTCATTGTTTTTCAAATATTAGGCCCTTAGGCCCTATGAAGGAGCAGGCTTTTTAGTGAAGCGCGACTAAAAGGTCTCTGCCCTAAATCAAGTCAGTCGTAAAATATCTACTTGAACAGGGGCAGGGGGTCCACGCATGGGGACCGACAAAAAAATTAATATGAAGACCGTCGCGGTCATAAAAATATAAAGGCTTTCTCGAAGCAAACCAGCTATCAATCAAGGAAAATAAAAGATCCATATGGTATCTAAGGACAGAGTTTCCGGAGGACTATAAAACAGGCACACAATCCGCTCAATTAGGGAAGTTTATTACAGTTTATGTGAGTATGTTGAGATTTATGTGAGCTAACAGTTCAAAAATAAATGGCCGACTTTAAGTATTTATATATTCAGAGTTAAGTTTCAGGCAGACACTAATCTTTTCTCGTTCATTTGTAGTGCACTTAAACAAATAAATTACATTAAACTAATAACTTTTTCTTGACTGGTTATCGTTTTACTAATTGTTAAATGCTTAATCTACAAAGTGGATTCCTCACTTTCTTAATTGTGAACGTTAATATTTTAACTTTCAATGTCTTGCAGTTCGTTTTATTTCTGAATGAGAAACGAAATTCGCAATTTCTCAGGCGCAACTGTGATAGTTAAACCGTGAAAACGTTCGAATTCAAATTAGAGGTAAACAACCATCCCGGGGTAAGTAAAATACTAGTTTATCAAATAAAAATTTATTTAAATAATCATAGGTGGCAGAGTGGTTATGGCACTGGACTCCACAAACATAGCCACAGAGTTTTGGACACATGGAGTACAGTAAGTTTTCTTTTTCCCAAACAGTTCCTTTTTAACGAATCACACTTCATTTTTCTACTTTTACTTGAAGATATATATGTAACTCCCAGTCCTAAGAAAGTACCATTTTTCATTGAATGAGTAAACACTAGATATGCAGGCTGACCACAGACAAACTCGACTAATTGTGTTTTGACTATCAGCAACATGAATATTTTGGTTTTTGGTAAACAACAAACTAAGGCTCTTGTAGCGTTAAATTGCAATCTAGAGGCCTAGGTAATCCATTACTTACTTACTTAAATGTTCGATTTTGCTAAGAATTCAAATGAATGAGCTGAAATCTTCATATACTTATTAAATCTTGTGCTTTTCAAAACAAAACTAGGTATCATCTATAACAAAACAAGTTTTACCATAGCTGATGCAGCAGGTAAATCCTATTTAACAACCAAACTGGCTTATCTATCTAACAGATTACCCCGCAGTATATCTAGATTAGTTATAAGACATGTCTTCTATTTTCTCTATTCCTATAAGGTAAATAATTAACAGTTACATCTGTTATTAGCCTGTAAGCGCTATGGCCTCTAACACATTTCATAAGTGAGAGGTTATGGTTTCTGGGCCTAAAAGTTTTTTTTAATAGTAAAAAATGTATCTTTAAATTAGGGGTTTTTGTGAAAAAGGGTATTGCAAGTGGGCGGAGATAAGGCGGTCTTTCTAAACTAGGGTTTCAGACAATGCGAAAAAAATCGATATATATCTATATCATATTGTCTATATGACGTGTTGTCGCTGTTTCTCATTAGGCCCATCTGTTCTCCAGTTACATACTTCCAAGTAAGTCCCCGAAATTTCGTTCTCTTAACCCCGATTCGATGGGTTTGGAAGAAAAAATTGATTTCAGAAATTTTCCATAATATGAGTGTGATCCATCTTCATAACTAATCCAAAGTCCCTAGTACATTTGCAGGTAGGTTTTTATGAGGGGAGAGCAAGAAGTAGTAATTTGTCGGATTAATAGTTTTCTAGACTTCAAAAACATTTTTTGGCACTCTATAAATAAAATGACTCTCTATGTAATTAGTTTTTACAGCATTCACAACTTCAACATTACCGAAGTACATTGCTCAAGTTTTATTTAGCTCCATCAGTAGTTGGTTAAAGATTACTCGGGGTAATAAAACCTACAGACAAGAATGATTTTCTCTAAACATAAGCCGCCGGAGTTAAAACACACTAAAACTATTAAATTTCTTCGGGGGTGAGTTTATTGGTCCATACTTATGATATGGGTAATTTGGTAAACAAAATCTCGAGATTCGAGTGCCCCCTCTTAATTCTTCTGAATATTTCCTTTCAATATATATATATATATCCCGGCTGAGATAGTCAGATTTTTATCCCTTTGCATTTCTTCTAGGAAACATATTTTTTTTTTAAATCTCGTATTTTTATCCCTTTGCATTTCTCTCATAAAATTTAAAGTGGGATTACATACCACAACTAATATCATGTTTTCATTCACATAATTTAAAATATGTCTGCACACTACATCAAGAATAATCCCTATGTTATAATTTTTCTTTTTTATAAATAAATCTACTGCTAAATTTTCTAATTGCACCAGATTATCTCGGATATTTTAACTGTTACGAAAAGCACACTTTCAGGTTCCCAATAATTTTCAAGGGAACAATGCAGTCATTTGACAAGTTTTTGAGTTTGAAAATGAGTTGGAACCACACAAAGCCTTTAGCATTTGTCTTCATTAGATGCATTATTTTTTTACTAAGTTGGAAAAACTAGATTCCTCCATTGATTGGTAATTATGATTGATATATTCTAATAAAACATTGAGTATTAGCATTCTGATTTGAGAACTAGAGTGTTTGATCAGGATAATGCTGGCTATTTATTGTATTCCATTAGCAGTGTGTGTTTTTTTTTGTTTTTTATGTGCATTGTGTTATTCTCAGGTTACATTTGATTGACTTACAGGAAAGTACTCGTAAGTTGACGAACAAAATGTTTTAATTTTTTATATTACCTTGAATCTTTAAAAAGTAAATAAGAGTAAAAAATAAAAATTAAGTAATATAAAAGAAAAAAATAACTATAAAGATAGTNTTGACAGGAGGCAGAGAGTAAGGGCAGGTGGCCAGACCTCTTCCTGGATGAGGTGCCGATCTGGGGTGCCTCAGGGTTCTGTACTGGGACCACTATTGTTTTAGGTCTACATAAATGATATAGTTAGGAGTATAAAGTATTGTAAAATTCACCTGTTTGCGGACGACGTGATGATATGGTACAGTGGATATCCAGATAGTATTACGGGTTGGTTTCAGAGAGTGAATGAGGACCTTGCAAGATTAGGAGAGTGGTCGTTGAGTAACCAGCTCTCCCTTAACCCGAGCAAGTCACAGTGGCTATTGGTTAGTACTTCGAAGATGCTAGCTAAATAGGATTTAGAGCTCATACCTGAACTGATAATTGGCTGTCAGGCAGTTCTTAAAAATAAACAAATGAAAGTACTAGGAGTGATTTTCAATAGCAAACTGACTTGGAAAGATCAGGCAATGACTGTAGCAAATAGAGTTCGGATCTCTCTCCATTGATGAGATGGAAGCGCTTATTGTCAGAAGAGGTAAAGGCGAGGTTGGTGTCGTCCTTTATTCTCCCTTTAGTCTGGTATTGCGATTTGGTCTACATATACATTAACAGCACGGAGGACATCCGGATCCAAAAGGCAGTAAATGCGGCCATTATATTTATTCATGGTATGCGTTGGGATAAACATATTACTCCGAAACGTTTGAGGCTGGGATGGCTTACAACAGAGAACTACAAGAGGTTGCATCTATTATGCTTAGCAAAAAAGCTTTAGACACCAGATTGCCGAGAGACCTCTGCGACAAGTTCTCATGGATTAGGGGTGAAAGGTATGCTGGAATGCTCCAGTTACCTACCTGTAGAACGGAAGTATACAGGAATGCACTCCTATTCCACGTGGCAGCAACAAGGGAGCTAAATCCGAAATGCCTGCTTGAAACATTTTCTGGCAACCGACTTGCCAAGCACATAGTAGTTTTATTTATTTTTTAGTGATCATTGGGGGATTTTTAACAAATACTCCAATGATCACTAAAAAATAAATAAAACTACTATGTGCTTGGCAAGTCGGTTGCCAGAAAATGTTTCAAGCAGGCATTTCGGATTTAGCTCCCTTGTTGCTGCCACGTGGAATAGGAGTGCATTCCTGTATACTTCCGTTCTACAGGTAGGTAACTGGAGCATTCCAGCATACCTTTCACCCCTAATCCATGAGAACTTGTCGCAGAGGTCTCTCGGCAATCTGGTGTCTAAAGCTTTTTTGCTAAGCATAATAGATGCAACCTCTTGTAGTTCTCTGTTGTAAGCCATCCCAGCCTCAAACGTTTCGGAGTAATATGTTTATCCCAACGCATACCATGAATAAATATAATGGCCGCATTTACTGCCTTTTGGATCCGGGTGTCCTCCGTGCTGTTAATGTATATGTAGACCAAATCGCAATACCAGACTAAAGGGAGAATAAAGGACGACACCAACCTCGCCTTTACCTCTTCTGACAATAAGCGCTTCCATCTCATCAATGGAGAGAGATCCGAACTCTATTTGCTACAGTCATTGCCTGATCTTTCCAAGTCAGTTTGCTATTGAAAATCACTCCTAGTACTTTCATTTGTTTATTTTTAAGAACTGCCTGACAGCCAATTATCAGTTCAGGTATGAGCTCTAAATCCTATTTAGCTAGCATCTTCGAAGTACTAACCAATAGCCACTGTGACTTGCTCGGGTTAAGGGAGAGCTGGTTACTCAACGACCACTCTCCTAATCTTGCAAGGTCCTCATTCACTCTCTGAAACCAACCCGTAATACTATCTGGATATCCACTGTACCATATCATCACGTCGTCCGCAAACAGGTGAATTTTACAATACTTTATACTCCTAACTATATCATTTATGTAGACCTAAAACAATAGTGGTCCCAGTACAGAACCCTGAGGCACCCCAGATCGGCACCTCATCCAGGAAGAGGTCTGGCCACCTGCCCTTACTCTCTGCCCCCTGTCAACAAGGTAAGAACGTATCCAAAACAATACATCCTCGCCAACACCAACAGCCCCCAGCTTCCTGAGCAATAGCTGATGACTGACACAGTCAAAAGCCCAAGGACACCCTAACGGTTACCTTTCTATCGTCAATCGCCTTCCTTGTATCCATCGCTACAATATGCAGAGCACTGCAGGTACTGCGCCACTGGCGAAATCCTGATTGACATTGAGTGATTATCTCATTTTCGTCTAGGAACTGCCTTAACTGCCTTGCTACTAATCTCTCCACTATCTTCGAGCTCACTGGCAGAAGTGCTACAGGCCTATAATCTTCTAGTGCACTCGCTTTTGTTATCTCCTGAATACGCTTTACAATTGCACGCTTCCACAGGTCAGGAAAAACCCCTTGCTCAAGCGAGGCATTAATTATATGGGCAAGCACTTCATTTGCTCTAACCATCTCAATCATCCTCTTATCATCATCTGCAATCCCCACTTTTAATACAACGTAAACTCCAAGTTATCCACCATTACCTCCTCCCAGACAATATCATCCACTGCTTCATTTGTTTCAAATGACGGGGGTAAATGGGCCATTGTCACTGGAGGAGAAACAAAGAAATTAATAAGATTCTCCAAGTTACACATCACGTCTATTAGTAGATGTTTTATTATCGGGGATCGGTTAAGCTAGTAATAAACATATACTAATAATCTCTACGGTAAAAAAAATCTCCAAATCTCCATTTTTACTGAAATTTCGTTCCTTATTTCAAACTCTGGGATAACCAGTAAATTATCAATAATAATCTAACAGTTGTAAACTCCTCTTTTATTTAAAATTTCTGATTTCCAAAGACTATTATGTAATTTAAATTATTTAAATACCTATACTTTGTCAAGACTAAACAACAAAAAATGTTCTCCTAATTTTTTAGTTATTTGTGCAAATATTATATTATATACCGTGTAGTGTACTGGTGATTTTTCATTTTAGGATTCTTTCCTGACTTTTTTTCTTAGATCTAAATGGATACTCTTACTAATGACTAATGACATGCGGATTAAATGACAAACTATATGATTAAAATGGTTTATTTAATACACAAAATAACTATAATTTCAGAGCAATTGAAATAAATTACCTTTAAAAGAAAAAAGAAAAAAATATTTGATATGGCTGAAGTCTGGAAGGGTATATATTGCAGAGGCAAAACGGCTTGTGCTGATGAAATTGACTTTGAACGATCTCAAATGGAATTTCGACCATCAAATGTCAGTAATTAATCTCGAATCTCTCGGCCGGCCTCCAGACGTCAGCTGTGCTTAAACGAGGGTTAAATGTTTCATGATGGCAATGCACTCTTGGCGTCACGGGTATATATCTAAGCTTTTCAAGTACAGCAAAGGGAGCATGCTTTGAATCGTTCGCCTATTGAACAGCTCTTATGAAAGTTATACAAATCAATTAGCATCAAAGGATAGTACAATGTCCGAAAATATGAAATAATATGGCGATAGTAGGTCTTCCTTCACGGACGATTTCATTCCCTTGTGCGTATATAGATTCAATGAAAATATATTTTGTATATAGTGAGTAAAGAATCTCAACTTCAAGACGTTTTATATATTTGCATATAAACGGAGCGAAATCAAACAAGACAATTTGCTCATGTTTTTAGAAAGGAGGAACATTTTTGAGGATACTCTAACAGAAAATTATAGCTTCTATAGGAGACTAAAAAGATTTGTGGTGTGACGAACTGTTTTGTGTAATACCCCTCTTAACAGGAGAGCTGTAAAGCAATCCTGTTTTCACATACATACATATTATATACATGCATACACAGCTTGTACCTCTACAGAACCCCACCATACGGATATCAGTATATGAGGCAGCCTCACCTTCATACCGGGAGCAGCGACGGGGGCCGAAGGACTCAGTTCAAGCCTGAAGGTCCGACCCAGGCCCTTAATCTCGTAGCGGGGATGTGGGTCCCAGATGGGAGCGTGTAGACCTCGGTAATGACCGCTGTCTTTGTGCCGGAGCTCTGAAACAACAACAATATTATTAATTATTAGAATAAGTTCATATATTAATAATTATTTCCTAAAGAAAATTGTATTCCAGGTAGGAATCGACTGTATTTTAATCATAATAAACAGTAATAATAATGTTTTTTATTTTAATAGTTTATTATTTTTAATTTATTTATCAATTTATTATTGTTTATGGTTAAATTTTACTTTTCGTGTCGTCTATATCGTTATAAATGTATTGTTTTGTCTTCTCTGTGTCGTCTGAACTATGTATTGCTATATCGTCATCAACATAGAGAAACTATCAAGACATAGTTTGTCCAATTTTCTAACAAGAAAACTTTAATTTTGATTTTTTCAAATAGTTGTCTCCCTGAAATACTTTATAGAAATAAAGGAAGGAATATGAGGAGTATATACAAGAAATGCAAAGGGAGTTAGAATTTAAAAAATTGTAATACCTCAGCTGGGATTCGAATCCGGGTCTCCTGCTTTCCGGGCAATTGCTTAGCTAATATCAATAATTATGAAGAGTATATGTTATTCAAATTATTTACGAGGTTTCCACAGGAGATAGCAGTTTAAAGGTAATATTTATTACCCTCTATTAGTCTCAGCTTTGTGTTTTTTTACAGCAGTGAGATCTTTAAGACCTGTAAATGTGTAATTTGTGCAAGAGGAAATTTCATGGTAAAAACTAACACATTCTAATTATCAAAAATAATAATTTGAAATTTTTTGAATAATTTTTTTTTTAAATAGATGAAACCGCTCTGGGAATGAGATGAGGAACCATTGAAGTCAAGCGTTATTTGCTACTTAAATAAATTTTAACTAAAATCAAAACATTATATGAAGTATAGAAAAAACAAGTGGAAACTTTTACTATATATCAATTTGCGTATTTTTTTTAAGTGAACGAGGATCAAATTAAAAAGAAAGATATAAATAAAACTATAAAATATGACAGTATATAACAGTACCATGGGAAATAAAGAATAGATATAGTAATAGCAGGGGAAGATTTAACAATAAAGCTAATAAACCAAGCCAAGCAGAGCCAGCGTTATGCCAAATTGATTCTTAACTCTTGAAATATTAAAAAATCTTAAAGATAACCGTGAGAAAAATATGTGTCAACTATAAATTATAAAACTAAGCAGTTTAATGGAAGTTATATGCTAAAGATAGATTTTTGAAGAGGAACATGTGAGTTTTTACACTTTAAAATGAAATTTTTACGTTACTTATTTCTCAGTTGAAGTACACTTTAAGATTGAAGTTTTACAAATAAGTCAATTTATAATAACTTTTACTACTTATCTGTTGAGTTTAAAGCTTAATAACACATATAACAGTTCTTCTTTTTTTATGAGTTAATTTTGATCACTTCTGTTTTTAAGAACACAAAACAATAATTGTTCATATAGGTGATTATTATATTAATATAAATAATGACCTGTAGAAAGATATTTCTGTTGAATGTAATATTACTATTTGTTTTAATTCAAATGTAGTGAAAATATAAGAAAAAAATTAATTGGGTGTAATACCTAGGATGAAGTTAAAAATATTACCATTGAAAACGAATTTAATTAATAAGAAAAAAACAAATTTCCAAAATACCAATAGTATAGAAGAATAAGAAAAATATTGAGTTTATAATATGTTTTAATTCCAAATTCTGTGAACAACTTTAGTTTATTGTACGACGTTATATTATGCCTATTACATTACTGAATATGGTAATATGAATGTATGCAGGGTAGAAAATTTGTTTGAAATCCTTATTCCATAGCAGAATAACAAAGCAGTTTTCGCATATTGTTAGCAAGAAAGGGGCTCAAAGGCCTGAATCTATTTAATTATCATACGATGCCATGTCAGACGTCAGATGAGCTCTCAAAGGTCGTGAATATCTGGTTCTACATAAACAACAATGTCAATTGACTTTTCAAAAACATGACAGCTGACATTCCCCACCGCCAACACAGTGATCCCCTCCCACATCTTCAGTCTCGTTGGGCGAAATAAATCTGTATCCCACAAGCAACGGGAAATAAATTAAATAATGGCAATAGAAAGATAAAAAAAAAAAAAAAAAAAAAACCTTACTTTTGGGGCTGATTATAAACTTTACTTTAAATGAGAAATCTTAACGCATACAATGATGAATAAATAGCAAAATCAACAAAGACCAGTACATGGTTGGCCAAAGAATATGAAAAGTACTACAGATTTAATGATTTTATATTGCTCATTGCAGTGACTTTAATGACATATTTAAGGAACTATATAATATAATTGAAGTATATGTAAAGTCTAATATTTGAAATTCACAGTAGGGGCTAAAATGTGGCTCATATTTCAAATTAAAATTATACTGATCGTAGAAAAAAAATTTAACAATACCACCATCATGTAAATAAATAAAAATATAAATCGAAATTAAGGGAAATTAATGAAAATTTTTTGTAATTTTATTTCTATCAATTAATTAAATAGATGAGACAATCGAATTCAATAGAGGACGTTCTGACAAAAGTATTTAAGGTTTAGTTTGGTATTTTATTTTGTGGTTTATGTACTCTTTTATTCATTTATACATTGAAAAAAGATAAAAATTATTATTAATTTTTACATATAATGTTCTTAAAGGCTAGTTAAAAAAAATTAACTACCCATTGCAGTTACACTTATGATTAAATTTGTCATAATACTTTTATTTACGTTATCTAAGTAATGCTAAAATTACGCTTCGCGAAAAATTATAACGCGTGTCCGCACGCTAATGCGTAAGGGTACATACGCATATAGAACATATAGAGTTACTGATAAATAGAACAGATATATACATAAAAAAAGTAACTATATTATATATAATAATTTAGTCAAGTCCAATATTTTGAGAATATGTTTCCCTTCATTAGGTGAAAATACACAAACACAAGCAAATTGAAATTTTCAATAATTATTACTTATAAAGTGAATGGTACTATTATGTAACATATATTATTTGTTGCATATAAGTAATTAAACATTTTTTATTTATTTATTGTTATTAATTTGTAATTTCAGATGACTTACCAAGACTAATGAGTCAGTACTTAGAGCAAATATGTCTTGTTCAACTGCACATCAAAATATAACCTGACATTAGTACATACATATTAATGTATCCTACCCTCTTATCAATGTGACCATAGCCAGTAAAATAGTACTTTTAACAAATACAGATATATTCATATTTTCTAAGCTAATTATAATACAAAAAAAATCTATTTATTAAAATGTAAACAAATAATAAAATACTAAATGGAATAAATTAACAATTTAAGTGGTAACTAAATGTATAATATTGCATATAATATGGAAATATAAATACAATTATTTATATAATGAAAATATTGAAACTAAAATGAACTACATTAAGTTTTATTTACAATATTACAGAAAAAAATGACCTTAGTTTATCTATATCTGTTTGTTTATTTTATCTATTGTTGTTTTTACTTATATGATCCATCCCATTAAATAATCTTTTAATTTTATTGGATTCTATTTCTAAAATCTGATATTTTTACAGCTAAATTTATGTCCATTCTCTAACGTGTGTTGAACTTATGCACATCTATTTTTATTTTTATTATTAATGTGCATTGTTTGTGTGTAATTTCAGCCCTAAAAAAGAGAAAATATTGACCTAGACTAAATTACAGTTCAAAATTATTTAACAAAAATTATCAATAACCATCTAATTTAATCCAAAAACATGGTTGATAACTCAAATATCATATACATAAACATTTTAAAAAGGTCAATATTTTGAGGTTCCCAGATTGGTGAAGATCTGTTGAATTATTTCATAAGTGAAGTAATGGGAGTAACATTATTTCCGTAAAGAAAATCTGCATGTTACCAATTCAAATATCAATTGTAATCGCAAATGAATATGACCCAATAAAAGACAGGACAATGTAAGGAATGACACCTGAAGAAAGTGAATGAATGGAAAGTTAATTCAACAGTCCTTGGCTAAAAGACATTTTATTGTTGAGGATTGAGTGTGCTTCCTTTTGCACTTGACATTAACATCAACATTTGTAACTTCATTCCTACTCATTAAAACTATTAGAATTGGAATTATAAATTCTCACATCATCGTTCTCCAGAAGGTAAAATATTTTCAATGAACTTCTATTGAATTTTGAGGATTTAACAATAAAATCCAAAGTTTTATGCTGAATGTTTTATTCCAAACACTACTCTAAGAAGAGAAACTTGATTTTAAAAAAATCTTAAATTGTTTTTATTAAATACACCGCGAATTTTTAAATCAAAAATTGAGATTTAATATATATCTCACTTTTTTCTCTTTTCCCCCTTTCCGTATACTAATATCTTGTTAGATATCTAAGTAAATCTTTAGTATAGCTGGGGAATTATTTCCAGACCATGCGGTTCCAGCGAGATCGGACAAGGAGCAGGGTCAAATACCATGAATAAAAAAGAAAAAAAAAATAGCGTGAAGGAGCTTGAATGAATGGACGTCTGGGGGAGAGGTGGTTGACACTCGCCCATGTCGCCGATTTATCTGTCGTCAGTTTGAGAGCCGTCCTAGCGATGACAGACTACGCTCTCCTCACAGCTATTTAGCTCCCGAGTTAGAGCTAACCGAGATTTATCAATCAATTTATCACCAATTCTTCAGCGCATGCTGAGCTGCACAACAACAATTCATGTCAGGTCTAATTTATTGAGTTATTTCTCATATATAATGATAAGCCACTTGGATGGAAGTCTAGTATTATTACTTTTCTTTACCCGGGAAATTTGGAGTGATTACAGGATATATAAAGAACAATTGGATAGAAAATTCCAGAGTTATATGAGATGGATAAGGATAGAAATAAATGACTAGCTTGAACTTTTCAGGAAGAACCATGTTCCTCAGCGAATTCCTAATTATAGTAATTGGTGAATATCTGTACTTGAACTTACCATCTCATGTAATCCCTACACTTATAAAATACATCTTTCACCATTAAACAAATGTGGCTTGAGTTCTATGGATCGAAAAAAAATTGGTTGTAAAATGTACACTAATCAGTTTTGTATCTTTACGAGAATAGAAAAAAAAGTTCAACAATTCTCATTAATTCGTGTATTTAAGCTGCTTTTGGTAAACTGTTGGATTATTTTTTTTCTTTGGGACACCGTGGTCGTTAACGCCAATCAATCATGTTTTTTAAGACAACCTTAGAGTCTTATTTAAATATTTTATTTGTTTGTTAACTGCTGAAATAGACCGAGGGTGAGGAAAAATTTCAATATTTTAATATATTTGCTATTTTATTTTCATGAGAAATTATATGTAACATAATAGGCCTAAAATACAATATTTTAACGTAATATTAAGTATATTTTTTCCAATTAAAAAATATATTAAGAAAGATATTAAGAATGTAATTTCGAGTGTTGGGTGGGCCCTATTTTAATCTGCAAAACTAATTCGGAATTTAGGCTTTTTATAGCAAAACGTTGAATGAATAATTTATGCTTAAATCAGTTGAGAGGGAGGGGCTTTAAAAGAAAATTTTTTTAAAATATCGATATATTCCTTTGTTTTTGAGCCCCGAAAAAAAAATACACAATAGTAGCTGTAAAATCCAATTTTTCTGAAAATTTTGTCTATAACTTTTAACAAATTAAGGAACATATTTAACAATGGATGTAGTAGAAGGTCTCATGAGTAATAACTTCTGCATTACTTACATTCTTTTAGAAGTGAATTATAAAATAAGTGAGAAATTTATTTAAATTAAAGATTGAGATTTTTCAGTCCTGAAAAGATCAAAATATTCGAGGGGTAATTTGTCCCTAACTACTATAACTAACTTTAGCTTTCATGCTGTAATATTAAAATTTCAGATGACTTANCCATGGAAGCTCTCTATAAGAAGCTCGCAGTGGAGTTCTCGTAGCCGGTTTATAGTTTCCGCTAGCTCCAAATAGATCTTTGTGATAATCTTAGTGCTTCTGTGATAAGAACTTATTGTTTATAATTGAAAAGTAGCAGTAAGTCATAATTTTTATCTTTAAATTGTGTAATAGTTATAAGGGAAGTAGTGAAAGAGTTAGAATTCGTATTTGTTAATAAATTAAATGAATTAAATTTGTAGAAGTATTTAGGTTATTTAGCCGTAGCTCATAACAATAGACACAATCCGCAGCCTTAGTGTGCTTGAGTAGTTCAGGGGATCCGTTCGGGTCTCGCAATCCTGACTCTGCGGGTTCGAATCCCGGTCAGGTCAAAAATTTATCCATAAATAAAAGCTTGTCCTGAGCCATGGGTGTTTAGAATAGGGGGGCAACCTGTAGATAGCCCCTCCCTCCAATGACCCTAAGTGGTTGCAAGGGGGTCTAACAAAGCAAAAAAAAAAAAAAAAATTCTCTGTTAATAATTTACTAGTTGGTCCAGGGTATCCTAAACGAAAAATCGATACAAAGAAGAAGGTTATAGCATGTTTGAGGCAATGATATCGAAAGGTTGGACAGTTTTCCACCAATAGCAGTTACTGGTGAATGAGGCCGACTGCGGGACACACGCTGCTCGTGACTGAAGCCCAATTTGGTTGCTCTCCAGCTGGTTCAGTAATGAACGGCTGTTGAAGGCAACTCTAACGTCGAGGGTATACTTAATGGTTTTGCACCTTCCGCTAGATAATGCGTCCATCAAACCACCGAGGAGCTGATACCGCATACCGCAAACCCCCACCTTAAAGTACCTCTTTCTTTTTTTGGGGAGTCGGAGGAGCCAAAAGAAAGGATACATAAACGGCTAACTGTGAAACCGTTCTCATCTCTCTACAGTCAAATATTTAAGTTCAACTGTCATACCTTATATTATCCGTCTTCTGTTGGCTTCTGATGGTTTGCAGAAACCAATGAAGGGATAATAGAAGGTATGATAGTTCTATATTCATTGGTAGTCATAATAACTCTTTAGATTATTTAAGTTCGACGTCAAATTCTTCTTCATTATACTTAGAAATAAACTATTTCTTTCCGTTTAATGAGAACAAGATTATACCTGATGTGTAAAGCACGTTTGAAGGAATATTTTCTTGCTGAAGAATTAAGTACGGGTAAAAACACATTTACTTAGTCAAAAAATTACTGAAATTTTTCTGCGATTAAATAAAAAATCTACTTAAATTCTACTAAAGAAAATACAGTCATCAATGTATTTTGTGTTTTAGAATTAATTTAGTCTGTTCTCTATATATTTGAAGGAACGAGAATAGATTTGGACTGACGGTTTGTTTTGAAGTCTGTCAAATAATGTTAACGAAACTATAAATATGTTTCTCTGCTCAAACTGTTAACCAAAGACTAAAAATAAAGCTATTGGGATCAGGAATGAAAAAAAAAAACAAACACAGAACAAAAATGTAGGCTGTTCGATAAATAATCTAATAATTTTATTTATTTATTAATTTTTTCATATGAGCTTGAATGAATGG
>KZ806945.1:50906-67317 GCA_000696205.2 Oncopeltus fasciatus
GAACCCCCCCCCCCCAACTGTTAAATTTCACTGTTTAACTTCAAAATGATGTTTTTTTTCTAAATTAATAAATAAATATGTGTTGAATTAAATTAACTTAAATAGTATGCCGCTACACAGAAAAACCTTGTGTACCCACAATCTTGACATTCAAGTTAATCTCCCATTACTACTCGTCCAAGATAATATTGGCAGTTTTCTTGAAATGTATTCTTTTAACACAAAAACCGCAATTATTTGTTTTTCTTATTGAAATTTAGAACAACCCTTAAAAACGTAAATTAAAAGACTAAGTACGATATAAAACGACATACGATCGATAAGAGTAGCGGATCACTTACTTGGGTAAGTGTGAGTGCAAATCTTTTTTTGGGGGTGTATAATTTAGTTTTGAAATATGATAATCAACACAAATTTCCTTATTGACTAAAGAAACATTAAATGAGTTAAACAGCGAGATTTCCCAATTAGGCGTGGAGGTTAACTTGCATTGTAAATGTTAATTTTACGGTGTAGAAACTACAATCAGTTATTCGTCCTAATGAAATTTGGCCTATCGTTTTTAAATGTAGGGTGAGTTTGTTATTAAGCGAAATCAGATAATAGGAGTGGGGATTACCTGAAAATTTAAAAAAAAAGGATTTTTTTTCGATGCAGCTGGCAAAAATTTAGTTTAGAGTAATGAAACTAAATTAAGATTTCTTTAAAGATATAATACATTTATATATAAGAACAGTAGGAAATTAGATGACACGGTAAATTTAAATACAAATACTAACTACGATACTGAGAAATTCCTTTAGTTAACGCAACTCGTACGTGGCGGATTTTTTTATATTTTCTCTCAGCTCTCTGAGGGTGAATGGGTGTCTGTTTGGATTCAGTATTATCCTCGTCAACACTAAGACGGACTAAAAGAAATTTAATTCAACAAGTATGTACTACTTGGTAAGGCGAAGAGCTGTGTATTTCATGTACAAAATTATTTTATGCATGTTATAATATTGAAGATACTAGTGCGTAATGATATGAATTGTTTTATTTTTGTTATAGTAAAGCTAATAATTGCCAGATTGTTTTTTTATTTTTTCTCGAGAATGAAATTTATGATATTAATCAACTCCAACTCAAAACGTCATGAGTACCCCCACAACCTCGTCTATTTGATGTGTTTTAGGACGGGAAAGGTATATCAAAGTGAACGAGAAAAAAAATCAAAAAGACAGATGGATCCCTTCAATAAATAAAAATGAGGACTTATGTAAGATCGATTCTAAAACAAAACGTCTCATTGATTCCAGACAGAGATAGCACATGTACTTAAATAAGGGACTGGGATTGGGATCAGCATACCTTCGGGCCTAGGACTTCCATTAGCATAACTGTCTGGAATGTGGCTTCCTATAGCGCACATGCCACTTCCATATACAGCGCCTTATCACTACCATACTTACAACAGCAAGTCCCAGCTTCATCGGTCGCCAAGGGTACTCATAAAGTATCACCATTCATACCTTCTATTCTCCGTCTTCATTGGTTTCTGCAAACCATCTTCTGTTGGCGAGCGCTTTCGGACATTGTCCATCCTCGTGGCCGAATACATGCGTTCACTGTCACGGTCTGTATGAGTTGAATACATGACAGTGAACGCATGTATTCGACCAGAAGATGGACAATGTCCGAAAGCGCTTGCCAACAGAAGATGGTTTGCAGAAACCAATGAAGACGGAGAATAGAAGGTATGAGAGTTCTATATTCATTGGTGGTAGAAATAACCTTTTCGATTATTTACCTTATCACCATTCAAGTCATTGAGTAAGGAGAAGAGATTCCGTTAAGTAGGGCTATGGTAGCTTAAACTCTTCAGATATCCTACTTCTGTACGATTCAAGTCCTTAAAAAATTGAGAAAACGACAAATTTGAACTATGAATGCCCTAAAATTAATAATAAGAGGAGATGGTTTCCACTGTCAGGGAAAAAGAATGAACAGTACTTTTAATAGCTTTTTATCAAACTATTTAAAATATAACTAGTATGGAATATCACTTTAAAATTAATATATTTCATTTAGATACTTGTGTATGTGTGTGTGTTTGTGTGTATGTGCAAGCAGATTTAACGTGTTTAAAGATCAACATAAGATTTAACGTGTTTAAAGATCAACATAAGAGTTAACTAGTAAACTGCTAAGAGCAATATAATTTTAATATTTTTTTCTCTATAGCAAGTTAAAGCCATTGAGTTGAAATATAAAGGATACTACTGCTGGCGCTAGACTGTCCGGGAAAGAACAGAGACAAAGCGCTTAACATATGCAGCTACTTTTTTTTAAAATGTGCTCTTTAATATTCGATTTTTTCTTTTAATTTTACAAAACAAATTTTATAGATTTTATACTATTACTTTCTGAAATTGTTAATCATCATACTAATAATAGGGATCAAATTGAACATAAAGATTTCTTATAACCAACTTCGCTGTGGTAAAACAACATATAACCCATATTAGTTTAAGTAATTACGTGCCTATAACATTAACAAAGGTATTACGATTACAATTTCTGTGATACTCTAACCCCACCCTCCCACCTCTTTCTCTCCCAATTTTAGCCAGTGATGAACTCGNAAATTTACTATTTAGAAACCTGAATAAGTAGATTTTTTATGGGGGGTTAGGTCAACATTGATCCGAAAACTACATTTAATGAGTAAAGTATTTTTTAATTATCTGCCGAAATTTCAGCTTACATTATAAGCCATCTTCAGGGCTGTAATAAAGGCGAGAGAGGATGTCGTGTCGCCTGGATCACATGTTCATGACTAATAATCTCTACGGTCAAAAACTCTCCATTTGAACTGAATTAGTGTATTTATGAATAAAATTTGGAGGGTCCTATTAAATTAATAGCTTAGTTCGATATTTATCGGGTTTTCCTAAAATGTCAAGGAGGCTAAAACATGTTTTATAAATATTAATTTTGTTGTTGTCCATTATCCCAGGTAAATTTTAATGGTTAACATTCGTGCCGGGAAAACAAGAGATCCAGGTTCAAGTACTGAATAGGACAGATATATTTTTCTTTCTATTCACTCGCATTAATTGTTCAAAAAATGTAGTTGTTTTTTCTACAGCAGGTATAATATTTAGTTCAGAACAATAAAAATAATCACGGATTTCTTTATTAATGAAAGAAAAAAGTTAACTGATGAAATAGGAGGTTCAAATACAAATATTCATTATTCACTTATTAAGGAATTTAAATAGTATAAATAGAAGAACCATTGTGATGGACTCCCATCTATATATCATATTTTTATATAAATNTTTTCTCTGATTCTGTTAAAAACTAGTCGCCACTGAAATATATATGCCTGTTACATGTTAACTTACGGCAACACTCTTCTATGGCATTTAGAATTGGAATACAAAAGAAATTCCTTTGATAAAGAGAAATAGGAGCAACGGGAGGCGAATTTACCTATAATGCCTAATTTGGTAAAAAAAAAAAATTCAAACATTTTATTACTATTAAATTTTATAAAACAATTCTTTTAAAATTTATTATTTAATTTAACAAAATTAAGTTCAGCACTTTCAGTTTTAGGGTGTTTTAGGAGTCAAATTAATAATCGAATTTGAAAATATTTTATTTTAAAGTCATACTAATTTTCCGCGGTTGCTCTCTACATAAAGAAAAAAAAAAGCGCTGTAATTAGTCTTTGCATCAATAAATACCACAAGACATGAAAATGCCAATCACAAAATGCTGTCATTTTTCAGTAATACAATCATTTTTCAGAGATACAAATAGAGGAGCTTTCCATTGTCTGCAGGAGTCAGACTTGGCGATTACCCCGGCAGGGGCGATGTCTCTGGGCGGAGACAGCTGGTTGGGATTTGCTTATGTTGCCTTTCAGACGGATGGAGTAACATCTGTCACCGCTATCAAGATGAACCACATAACTCTAGAGTAAAATCCGTTCAGGACCACTTCTCAGAACTAACCCAGATTCCCATAAATGTTTTCTTTCCCATTGAAAAAATCTGCATGAAAATAATAATTACTTAGTCTACAATGATGCACTCTTAAGATCCTAAGGACTAAAGTTGTTCCCTCTAAGTAAAAATACATGTTCTATAAAACATAGAGAGAGAAAGAGAGATGAGTAGAGGCGGAAATAGTGGTATATAGGGTCTAAACAATACAAATATGAAATGGAATAATTGATTTGGAGGAATTTTGTTGACCGTTAAAGTTTTATGAAAAGAGGATTGTCAGGGATCAGCTTGGGAGCAGAAGGATTGAAAACTGACTTGTAAACAAAAAAAAAGTTATTTTAATTTTTACCAACGCAAAAATTATTTTAACAGCTTAATATTATTTTAAACATTAACTTTCATATTATCTATAATTTACTTTTATCAACCCAAGTACTCTCCTAGCTCTACTTGGAGATGACGAGACTTTCTTATCTTCCTTCCCAATCCAAAAAATGCTTCTAAAAACCTATATGCGCGTTTTGAAAGTATTCAGAAATGGTGAGGTAAATAAAAATGATTGCGACCAATCTGGACATACGGTGCAGAACTCTGGGATACCAATCATTCCAACATCCAAAGAATCCAATCCATTCACTCTAAAACCCTCAGAATAATCACAAATGCTCCCTGTTACATATCTTATTCGTCCCTCCCCTATGACTTCAATATCCCTTCAGTCCAAGATCTCATTTCCTAATGGTTCTTCTTTTTCCACAGTCAACTGACATTCCACCTAAATCTATTTGCCCAAGCACTGTCCTCCAACTGTAATTTCTATAACCATCTCAACGAATCAAACGAAGATGGCTACGACACCTTCTGAAGTTTAAATTCTATTTAATTTGTGAGTGGTTACACTGGACACCCCCTATCCATGAAGAACTTCTACTTTGTTTATGTTATTTTCTTATGAAATCAAATTATTAATGAATGGAGGATTATCGGGATTACGGTCTTGGTAGTTGAAGAATTAGAAACTAATTTGTAACCAGAAAAGTATTTATAATATAAAATATTTTATATAAAAACNAAATACAAACTTTTTTAGTATGAAAATTAGTTTTTAATTCTTCAACTACAAAGACCGAATTCCTTATAATCCTCTCATTAAACTTGACGGTCAACAAGTTTATATCCAAAAACAAATTATTAAATGTTGTACATAGCATTCTAATTAATAAATATGATAATAATTTTTAAAAAAAATCTTTAATACTTATTTTACACATACTTATCATATTATATGATGCTAATAAAGTAAAATTGTTCCTCACATGATCTACAATAATAAGTTATAGTAATATATGACTATGATTAAAATAGTACACACTTCGACTATCTATTATAGAGATTGTATCATAAAAGCGAAGTCCGTCACGCATGATGTGTGTAAACTAAGCAGTTTTCCTAGGTTTCATTAATGTAGACATAAATAAAAGTAAATTAGTTGACTTTTCTTTAAAGAAAAAGGGAAATTTCTAGCAGCAGATGTTTACTCTCAGGCAGTCTGATTTTAGATTTATGCAACGACTAAGTGAAATTAATGGCATACCAACGTAAAACAAGAAGGCTATACATTATAAGTAATCATTTGAGTAAGTACCGAACAAGTGCAGCATATGTTTCGTACTGGGGACGTTGTAATTGTCATTGATATACACTAATTGCATATCCGACACCTGTTTTACCCCTACTGCCGTAAATTCATACTCAGAGATTATATCGACTCCCAATATCGGACGTGGAGCGAGGCATCTGCTTGGTGAGAACTTGATAAAAAGACGTCCTTGCGTGGGAAGTTGGCGTGGGCGGGTAAATCCGGAGCCGTATGTGGTCGTTAAGAGACTGGATGTCGCGAGCAGGAGTCTAGACTAGTGGCAAAAAAACCGCCTCCTAGATATACAATAGGAGTCTTGTGATAAAGTATCCTGCAAAAAGGAAGTACTCTTTTTCATATCAGATAATCCTATGGCAATGATAATGAGGTGGGATTTGTGGCGCCTCATCGTGCGTACAAAACTGTGGTTCTTTTTTTTTTTTACATGAAAAGCAGTAACGTAAGTATTTTACATAATTAATAGACAATTTTAAATTTCGTTTTCTACCATGCAGGAGTACATAGGGTACTTCTTAACTGATTTAGCCATTAGCATATTTGCCAGGATTTGCAAAAATGAAACTTGAATCTTTAAGGAATAAAAAATTGTTGATTCTTCCGCGCACAGCCATACACGCACGCATTCAAAAATAAATTTATAAATGTGCCTGTGTGTGTTTAAATATTCTTCTTACTAAAATTCGCCTTCTAAATGCAGAAGAAAAGGTTATGTTCATTGTTGAGCAAAATCTGACCAACAGGAGTGAGATATTACCTGAAAAGTGAAGTAAGTAAAAAATGTTTTTTCAACGTAGCGGGTGTAATATACAGTTTATAACAATAGATCTATATACACTTATTTGTTCATTGATGAAATTAATATTTAAGATATACTTAACGAAATGAACAATTTGGAAGTTTAATTGTACCGTGCATTTTTAATTTTAATTTTTTCCTAATGAAATTGGGTAAGTAGCTGTGAAATGCAAAATACAATTTGTTATTAATTGATATTGAGCGTAACGGAGAAGGTAAAAAGTCAGGTGCGAATGGAAAATAGTTTTTTGTAGCAGCGGAGTAAATATTTACATTAGAGCACTGTAACTCAAGACAGATTTGTTTATCAATAAAAGATACATTCTATAAGTGTAGGGAATTGCATGAGATGGTAAGCTCAAATACAAATATTAAACTACAACTGTATTCAGGAATGTGTTTAATTTACGCAGATGTTCTTTTTCTCATGCTGGAATGAATTTCTAAAGGAGGAGTCAACGACAAAACATATAAAAGTTGGAAAAATAAATTAATTGGGGAGGAGGAGATAATCGGGTTCGGTTAATAGTTTATTATTTAATTAAAACAACTTGGTCAACCATCATGGTTTTATTATTGCCAACGTTTCGGCCTGAATTTCAGGTCTTCTTCGGGGCTATGGGGGTTATCCCAATCGTTATGACGGGAGAGAGTCCCTGAAGAAGGCCTGAAATTCAGGCCGAAACGTTGGCAATAATAAAACCAATATGACCAAGTTGTTTTAATTTAATAATAAACTATTGACCGAACCCCGACTATCTCTTCCTCTTGATTATCAACGGTCAACCAACATCCCGTAGTTTTTATGAATTATCGAACTAATATAGATTGTTTGAAATAAAATGGCTGAAGCTGGGCGAAACAAATGTATATTTATATTTGTAAATAATATATGTATTTTCAATATGTTTATTACAGTTCTAAAACACATATTTATAGTGTATGTCTTCCCTGGAGTATAGAAGGGAAAGAATTCAATTAATACTTTAAAATTTTTATCTAGGTTCTAGTCAAATACGGATTCCGAAGGATAAGTGCAACCACAATATTGATCAATATTAAATAAATTTAAGAAGATAATCAACCTTAATTTTTGAATAAATAAAACTAAATATGTTAATTAATCATATAAAGGAAATTTCAATTTTCAAACTAATAAAAAAAGTATTGAAATAGACTAATTTTTTTTTCTCCCGTATGACTATCTTGCACAAACGTGAAAAATTACGTAAAGTATTAACATTCAGGTTTATTTTTCGATTTTTCCGGTGAGCATTTTTTTAAATAATTCATCTAAAAGGAACTTTAAGTTTCCAGCTATATGTGAGTAGGGCATTAAGGAGTTTTTCCGTCAGTGGCAAAGCCGGTAAGGGCAAGGAACTATCCCCCCAACGAAGGTGAGTGTTTCAGAAATAGACAAGAGATACCCATCAAGAAGGAGTTAAGAGCTTTGAGAGCAACCTGTGTGGTTAGCTTTTCCTGGCTTGTGAGCCTCTGCCAATCCACTTCGTCTGTGAGCCACTATTTCCAGGCAGGGTAGAGATGAAACGACGGTGGAAAGTAGACGATAACTATATCTCAGCGTGTTTTCAACACCAGGTATCTTCCTCTTTGCGTTTCGTCTTTTGAACTGGTCTTGCAAGAGATCTTTCTAATGTGCTTTGTTCGGTGAACCTAAATAGCCAAAGTCATTTGTTCTTCTTTAAAAAGAGGGAATACAACAAAAAATTTTAGCACTTCTTAGGTCCTCTTCAGGAGCATTAACTTGAGGCATTATATTTATTATAGCAACTTGCCTTTAAGAGCTACGTGGCAAACTAAATGTCGAAATGGATTGTACGAAGAAATCGTCGAATCATGAAAGATAGGAAAATTTATTTTTTTTCATTTTTGGTCCCACAAACTCTGCTTACAATAATAGAATCACGTTTCTCATAAAGACAATAAAAGAACCTGAATTTTTGATATTACTTTAAATTATTTCTTCAGCGATTACTATCGTAATTGACCAATACGATTAGTAAAATTGAAACTAACCTCTTTAAACTTTTTAAAATTTACGTTTAGTGCCAAGTGGGTACTTAATAAAAGTGCGTCATGCAAGAGTTGCGTTATCATAGTCAATTCTTTAGTATCGTAGTTCACAAATATTTTAATTTGAACTAGTTAGGAGTGGGGTCGATGGGGGCCCTTCTCCCTGCACTGTGCAGTGATGTTCACTTCTTTATTTTATTGTTATTTTTAATTTTCTTAAATTTATTTATTTTTTTCTATTCTAATTTCTATATCTCATCAATTTTCAAAATTTTAATAACAGAATCTAATAAATAATGATTTATTAATTTAAAAAAAAATTTGAACTAGATACCAGGATTCTCCAAATTACTCAATGAGTTCGCCCCAGGTCGAAAACCATTGCCTTGTACTGCAGCAGAATTTTCAAAACAGAAAAAATACACCACAGGCCAACTTAATGCAGACCCGAGCTACAATGTGCAGCATAACTACACCTCTGGAAGCAGAAGACAGGACTCCTAGGAAACCAACGCAGGACCCAGCGCTTAACAGGAGGACCAACTGAAGATGGTTTTCATTCGCATGGTTTTCATGTACCTCTTCAGGAAACACCAAAGGAGGTGACACACAAGTCGGGGCAATCTTATTTTGCACTACATGAATCTCAACATAAAACATTCACACCATACCCATTCAACCCACAGATTCATACAATAAAATTTTAGGCATGGCATTTAACAAAAGACTGACATGTGACGCGCATACACATAATACAAAACAGAAATCTCAAGTACCATAAAAACATTACTATTTCCTCCAACGCAAGATACAGGCAATAAACGCATGAGATATTTAATAAAACCAATATGGACGTACGGATTACAGATATGTGGAGTAGCCAAAATATTAGATCTCAAATATATACCGATTCAATAATATAAAATATCAAAGCTAATCACCCAGATCATTCCAACTTAACATTTCACATTGACTTCAATATACCAACCATACATAAATACACAAAACTCATATAAAGCCGTCTTCCAGATAAGCTTCTCAGACACAATGAGTTATCCAAACCTAACCATCGATCGGAAGACTGAGGCTGAGGGACTGGAGAACAGATAAATTATTGTGGTGTAAGGAAACACTGATGTGTGAGCTATTTCTACATTTAATTTACCAATAACAACATCTGATGCTATCTACAGGCACTGGTATGAATATAAAATGAGAAAAGATCCCGTTATGTTCTATAAATCCTTGTCATAATACTAATAATAATGAATGTATCTTTCTCTACGCATACACTCCCTCGCATTTAATATCTACGATAAATATTGTCTTACAAAGATTCACTAATAAGAAAGTCTACAATTCTGCATTTTAAAGATAAGAAGTAAAACCTTCAAATCAAATATTTTTCTTAATATGCATTTTACGTAAAAATGTTGTGGAATATTTGTCTTGGAAAATTAAAATCTACAGCTATCAAATTCCACCGCAAATATAATAATAAGATTCTTTTTTTTTTTTTTTTTTTTTTTCGAAACCATAAGTACGATTTCAGTTATTGATGAACTCGTTAAACGGTTTTAATACAGAAGCTTAAAAACTGAATTTCTTTATTATTATTAAAAACTTTCATTATTTCAAGAATAGTTGGAATCAAATTGCGCTNGCTTTCTACATTCATACTCTTGATATCACATTATATTATTGTAATTCTCTATTATACTAATTTCAATTATTATTGTATTCTCATGACATTGTATTTCTACAGCCCTGAAGATGGCTTACAATGTAGGCCGAAACGTTGGCAGATAATCGTTTATTAAAAAATACATTTTTTAAATTTGTGTTTTTTGGATCTACCTTGACCGAACTCCAACTAAAATCTTCTCAGAATAATATCTACGGTCAAAAACACTTTCCTTTCGAAAACACTTTTTTATTTTTTATTTTTTTAAATAATTATATGTAGTTTCTTCTTATTAATAACAACTTTAATAATATTAGGAAATCTGCTTGGTTTACGTAATTCCTAAGTGGCAGAATGTTTCTTTAATTTTTGATTCAGAAAGGAAGTGTTAATAGAATTGGGAGATGAGAAGGAAGTTCTTCCTAATTTAAGCTATATCTCTGATATTTATCTTCCTGATTATAATAACTTCCAATATCTTTATTTCTGGTACAGCTTTTAACGATAAAAAAAATGTAAAGTTATAAATGTGCTCGAGGTTTCTTTGATTCCATGCTGTCTAATTTTTATAAGCAGAGGATCGAGACTTATCCTTAAGAGATAGGAAAATAAAATAAAAAATATGGTAAAATATAATATCAAATACTTAATAAATGCTGAATATTTTTTACTGAAAAAAAATACTTACTTGTTCCCAATGAATTAGCAATAGACTGTAAGATATAGAAAGAAGAGGTAATATATGGAGAATTTATTATATATCTAGTCCCAATACCACTGTATTGAAATATTTTTAATCTACCATTTTGAATAAAAGCAAAAAAATATTGAGCATTAAAAATTGTATATTAAACACATACACCACACATACACAGATGTGCATTCTGCATTTGTTCGCACTCTCTTATCCGTTTGTAATATTTTAATTAATTCTTAAATTAATTAGTCCACTCTTCTTCCCATTCCGACATTAGTGGGTTATTATATGATTCATACATAAATAAAGTTAATAAATATATTATTAACAGAACTTATCCGAATAATAGAGTAAAACCCCTTAGCTAAGCGATACATATTAATAACTATTATAATTCACAGGTTTGCTCAGCATGAAGCTAAAAGTCCAGCCTGTGCGTAGCAATTGTTTCTCCACCAACTATATTGGTACATTTGATAAATATTGATGTTAGTTTCTACAATTATGTAATAGTAATACACATTTTCTAAGCCGTTCTAGAAAATATTTAAATAACTACTTTAGTATTTGCAACTATTACTATCTATCTATATATATAAAATAGGATATGTGTATGTATGTAACCTATGGACTTTAAAACGGCTGGGCCGATTTTGATGAAATTTTCAGGGAATCCTCAGAATATTCAGGCGAGTGACACTGTGAAGTATGATTTTTATTTTCGGTCTGCGGGCGGAGGGGCGTGGCAAAATCTAATTTTCATTTCCAATTTGCCTTAAATACATGTGTTTCTTTTTTTATTGAGCCCATATCTACACCATATGTAAATTCCATGAATTTTTATTTGAAGGCCATAAATGTCGTTAAAAGCTCTATTTAAATCGTGTGATAATACAACACTAATGTTTAATTAGGGCCAGCAACGCCCAAATAAAAAAAAATTAGGCAAAACGAAGTTTGCCGGGTCCGCTATTAAAAATAAAATATAAAGAAAAACCCACAAAAAATGAAAAATAAAAAAATAAAATAAAGAAGAAGCCAATCACTTCTACAACATGAAGTTTAATAAGAAGAGATAATTCATTCAGAGAGTTAGTTCATTCACAACATAGTAGGGCGATTCAAATAAGCCCAAAGACAATCATTGTAGCGGACGATACTAGGCGGGAAACTAATAAGTGATGATAGACTTCTATAGTTTTTTATTTATTTACATGAGATAAGTGGAGCTACATGACTGACATCCTAATAAAGCGGTCGATCTCACGATAAGATTAGAGATAATGCATATATCAGTGCGAGGGAACTTCATCAACTCCAAGCAACGCGCTAGCCTCCTCCGTTCTAATACATCTGTCACGCTGGGTAAACTAAGAGATTCCTTCGAATGAGGAAATATAGAAGATATGGTGGCGAATTTGATCTTGCAAACCGGAGAGGAAACTAAATGTTAAAAGGTGAGAAAATGTAAGAGTTGCTTTAGACTGGCAGGAAAGCAGTAAGAGAGGAAGAACTGTAACCTCGTAAATTCCTTCCTTTAAAATACTAGTACATACAATTTTTTAATAGTAAAATTAAATGTAACGCCTATTTATGTTTTATAAACTTACATTAACAATAGCGTAGATACTGCAATTACAAATTTTGATTTATCTCTAAAACTGACCTTTCCAAATAATCCAATTTCAGTTATTTGGAAAGGTGACGTAAACAGTTAGCTATGAAAAGTCTAAATACTGAATATAGTTTTAATATTTAAAAAATATAAAGTCCGGCCCAATCATCATTACTAAATATGTATTATTTTACAAAACCACCTTGATGCTATTCAGCAGTGGTGCAGTAAATGGAGAATTAAAATAAATGAGTCCAAATGCGTACAGGTAAATTTTCAGCTAAGAAAATATTCTCCTAATAATGTTACATACAATAACATACCTATACCTCTCTCTGATTCAACCCGCCAACTTGGATTCCACCTTGACTCTCGACTCAACTGGAATGAACATACTAAAATCAAACGACCATTTATTCGTTTTATTGTTGATTTTATTTTTATTATTATATTTTTTCTTTTATTTTATTGATATTCTTTTATATATGTATATTTTAAAATAAATTTATGTATTGTATCCGTCATCAAATTACAAGGTGTTAAGTAAGATAATGTAATAAATAAAGATTTTTTTTAAAAAAGAGTATTTTTCGTAAGTATGTTACCTATATAAAATTACATTATGTTTAAATTTTTTTATAACCATAACAGTCAGAATAATATTGAAAAATATCTTTCTTTTCTAATATATATGAGAAAAGAAAGAAACATTAAAATGAAAAGTTAAAACCATAATTATAATTTTTACGATGATAATTATGACTCTGAATATAATTATTTATTTTATAAGCTAGCTCTAATAATATTTAATTATCTTAATTGCTCAATGAAGGAACCTCCGTTGAAATAGCAATTTGTGATTAGTTATATCTAAGACGGCATATGAACTGATTGGAAAAAAGGAAAAAAACAAAGAAGGAGTAGAGGAAGTGGGGATATGTGATAATCTGTCGGCAGGTTAGAGAAACTGATTTTACAACATGTGTCGAAACCTTGTACGCATGTAGTTTTTTCAGTCCCTTTATGAAGGATTCCATAAAAATAAATACTTATGTTGGTCCCATGAAGCGACTTTCGAAGAATCTTGATTTCCTCATAGGAAATTTACTATTGGTAAGATAATAATAATAGCCTAAAATGCAAATTAATTATTAAAAAAATATGAGCGAATGGAGACTAAGAGTTCAAAAATCGTTAAAATTCATGAAAAAACAGGCTTTGTCTGATGAAACCTCACATTACATTTTTTAAATTAACAAAACCGCAAAAACCTTATTTCTACTGAAATTATTGAAGTTAATTTAACTAGAAACTTATGGTAAGATATTAGACCAGAAGCCCCCCCCCCTATTTTTTTTTTTTTTTTTTTCATAAATGAACCAATCAATTTTGATTCAATCAGTCAATACAAATAAATAATATTAAATTACATAAACTCAAGCGCCCTCTTTCATCTGGATCTGGAATGACTATAAATGTGAGTTGAATCTTATAATTATTGTTTCCGTAAAAAGATGGAAAAATACGACTATTAATACATTTTTTTCCCCAGGGCACTAGGAAGAGATGTACCTCAATGAAATTTACTATAGTGAGATTCGCGGGGTTCTGTTGTTGTAGTGTATGTAACCAGTTCTATAGTCGAAGGTATGTGACCAACCTGGTAGGATGGGGCCTTATCTTCCTCTCATCTGAAGCTAATAAATAATAAATCCAGTTTTGATGTACTTTCACAATGAAATATAGAAAAAACAGTGTGTAAATAATTTTAATAGAAGTAATTATTAATAACGTAATTATACATTATTTTATTAATGTACACATCAAAATAAAACTTTTGAGTTTATGAATGTAAATATTATGTACATACAATATTTATTTATTATTACTTAAATTCCAACTTGAAGTAAAAAAAAGAAGAAAGAAAGCCCATCAAGGAGGAGCCGAATGAACTGTAATTTGTATGCCATACGTCCATACCGGTCTTTACTCTTGATTATATAATAAAATCACACAAGAAAATGTTTTATTATAAAAGAATGAACTGTGAATATTTATTTAATCGCAAGAAGGACATTAATATAAAAAAAAACAAAAAACAAAAACAAAACGTGATTATAAAAAGGGAAAAGGGCAATGAAGAAAAAGTTGGACTTTGGCCGGATCTAGTCGGCATGGAGGGGAACTTTCAGCTTCCCTAGTTGTTTACGTAAAAATTCGTTGCGTGAACCACTAGGGAATATTTATATATATCATATATATATCACATATTATATATATCAACTTGCGTTGGGAATATTTGTCCTTTGTGGATATGAAGCAGTACATAAAGGTTAGATTATGTTTTGCACCGTTCATGTTCGTACATTCTCTGGGATAGGAAGTAACTCTCTTACGACAGCTGCTACTGGTTTGCCACCTACTTACCCTTGTCGTTCTGTGTCCCCCACGGCTGTATGGCCTCTCATCCCATTCGATCTTGGCGAGTGCGGAATAAAAACGAGCGCAGTAAGTTTTAATTGGTGAGAACGCGATCTACTGGCTGGAACATTAATCTCAATCCTAGACCTCTTTCGCTCCTCGGCTTCTCTCGCTGGAAGGTCAGTGACGACTTCACTAACTTCTAGCAAATCCTCTTTAAGTATTACAGCATATATGTCAGCGTTATTTCTCAATTTTGTTGGGTTTTTTCTTTCGTATTTATTTTTTCCTCATCCGTTATATCAAGAGTGTTACCTTTAAAACAGTTAATAAATACCGACTGACAGTTACTCATATAGTCTTATTGACATAAAGTCTNGGAGAGACAGGTGAGAGAGGCACTCAACCCTTCTAGTTGCATTCATAAGTTTATTCTTTAATACATTTTGTAGATAAATTAAATAAAACATAAATATTAGAATTTTTATTTATTTATTAGGTTTATCAACTCTTTTAATTGATTTTCCTGCTAATATTAAGGAACTTTAATGTTAAAAGGATTTCAGGATGACACATCTTTTTCTGTTTAAGGTGGAGGAAAGAAAATAATTTTAAGTGGTTGCTAATTGTGGTTGGAATTCGATCAATTTAGAAACACTGGGAAATCGTGGAATAAAAGTGTTTTTTTTTATTTTGTTTGCAGCTAACCGCCAGAAACGTGGCAGGGAAAAACTGTAGCTGAATTTTCAATAGGAAGGAAATTTCTATATTGTGTAAAACCATAATCATAACCCAACTGTCTCACATTCCCAAAAGTGTCCACTTTTAAGGACAAAAAATATTTTTATAATGTTGGTTTGCCATGTACAAAATTGTTTGGGAATGACTAAACATTCAGAAGTTAATGAATTTTAAGATTAATATTTTATCTAACTTTAAATGGAGAGTTTTCGACCGTAGAGTTTATTAGTAGAGAATGTGAGAAGTTTATTTGTGGGGTTCGGTCCCGAAAATTGCCACCTGGATCCCATTAGTCATGAACATTTGATCCAGGTGACACGACATCCCCGCTAGCCTTCGTGATAGCCCTGCAGATGGCTTAATGTAAAAAATTTAAATTAAGGGTAAAATTTGTTCGCTCCAATAGTTACTCTGTTTCGTCGTATCTACCAAGACTAGTTAATAACTGAAAAAAAAATAAAAAGTCCATGAAGAGGTAATTTAAACTTGTTCAAAGGATTCTAAGCAATTTAAATGTAGTTTTAACGTGTAAGACGATTACATATATCGGCTTTGGGTTCTCTTCTTATAAGAAATGTGTACAAATAAAATAAATCTAAAATTCTTATTTTTTTTTATACCAAATTATTGTTGCATTCATTTAACCCTCTAGTATATGGTTTTGAAATTAAAATTGTTTCTTTACTTTCATTAAATATTCTACAATACTTGTATTTAATAATAGTATTAGGCATTTTATTACAAATGCATATATATATATATA
>KZ806945.1:67448-89948 GCA_000696205.2 Oncopeltus fasciatus
ATATGATATAATATTTAAGAAAGTAAACTGTTATTATATTCTTCTATTCTTGTCTTAATGGACGGAGAAAATAAACTATCAAGAAATACTTGATAATAGTGATATCAGGTGATGGTGATGATGCTGAGGATAGTGACTCGAGAGGAGCTCGCATAACTGCAGAGCTAGGCAGTTGACGAAAGTTCCGACAGCGACAATAGCGCAGGAACGCCCCGCGTCCCACGATCTGGGAGCCCTTCTAGGAAGTGGAGGACTACTGATGCACCACTTCTCATTCAGAAGAGCGTTGACCGGGGGGACATGCAACTGCCGACAGCATCCGCAATAAATGCAGTCCACACGTCTCAGGTAAGCCATCTTAAGGGACATTTCCTTCTTGAGTTAGGTATCACTTTCACAGAAGCCTTTTACCTGGCAGAATACTAATGAAGCGCTCCCTGGTTTCCTGCTCATTTAGAGGCAGGTATTCATACACATGTCAAATCAAAACATACTATTTATGACACTTTTAGTAACACTAAACTGTCTTTGTAGAAGACAAGAAAGATCCATTTGTATTACAAAAACAAATATCTTACAAATATATTGAAATATTATGAAGTTCATTTATATATGTAGCAATCAAGTACAGTTGAGATAGAGAGTCCAGTGCACACACACAAAAAAGAAAAAATCACAAGGAGCAAAATTTTCGGGGATCTCTCACACTTCGACGGTGAAGAGTGAAGAGATACTAGCTCTCTCCTAGTTCCTCGTCACTTCTCACCAACAAAGGGCGAGAGATCCACGAAAATTTTACTCCTTGCGATTTTTTCTAATTTTGTATGTGCACTGCACTCTTTATATATTTTCATTTTCTATATATACCATAATATTGATGCAAATTGATAAAAACAAATTTGATAAAAAGTATAATACTAAAAACATTATTTCTCTAGGGATATTTAGTATTTAATTTAAGAAAATTTATTTTATGATAAACTACACCAGTCGGAAGTAAATTGCGTATTCAATAGACTACCAGAAGTTATGATTTTGCATTTTAATCCGGGACATTTTGCTTTTTGTAGATCTTTGGCTCTTAGAATTTTAATGACTGTCTTACAATTGTAAAATTATTAAAATAAGAAATAATAAATAAAATTAATTTATTTGTGCAAATTTAACCACAAAGAAGATCATTTCTTATTATGAATTATAAAAATATTTAAAACTATGACATGCAGGAACTGAGAAAACAAAGAAGATAACCAATTTTTCATACAATGTAATATTTCGACAATTTAAAAAATAATGCTAAACAAAATAGTTATTTTAAGTGGCAGGAACTCAGCTCATTCCGCCCCATTGAAGATGTTGAAGGGGTAATTTCCGATTTCCCTCAGGGTCCTACAGCTAGCAATTAGTACGATTCAAGGTGTCCGACGTCGGCTTCACTCCGACGAGCCAAAGCGTGTGTGTGTAATGCTCCACTGGGCGAGGATGGGGCTTGCATACGAATTCTACGAAGCGATTCGAATCCCACTCACCCCATCCTGATGAGACCATCTGAATAACATTCCTTCTCAGAAAACTCCGGCACGCAGGGGCTGCGTAAACTGGCGGAATTCCTCAGTGTTTCGCAGTTTGTGTTTGAACTTCCCATGTCATGTACGTAATCATCCACAAATATAGAGTTTTTATCTTATCGTTAAAGGAATGTGTGCAATGCTTGATTACAGAAAACTTACTATTAAGCCTCCTGCAGAGAGAAGACTTATCGTACTCTAGAAATCACAGGTTATCCATCATTTTCATTCCACCGATTTCCCTCATTAATGAACAAAGTTTTTATTTTATATCTGAATGCGATATAGCAAATTAAAAAAATAAGTATTTACTGCTTTTAGGCATGAAGTTACCTTTTCGGAACAGATAATCCCCCTTAAATAATTAAATTTCTAAAATAAGTATTTTATCAATAAACCAATTTATGTTGAGCAATGCACTCTTAACTAAATAATAACTTTGCACTCCCAAACTCGAAAAAACTTTTCCTTCATCTCTAACTTGTTTGATTTCTCTCTTTAAATAACTTTTGGACTTTCAATCAACATTTAAAAGCCATGTACAGTATATCAAATAAAGAACAACTAAATGCGGCTGATAGACCTTAATGTTGCTAATTTTCGGTCTAAGTATACCTACTGTACTATTTTTCAATATTTAACTCCTATAACATGTCTTTCACCAATAAAAAAGCTTTTATTGTGTTTCATTAATCTAAACTAAAACTACATACGTAATATCGAATAAACCCCGCACTTGAAATTATTACACAGGTAATATCCCATTCAGAGTTTCCTCAATAATGAATGGGAGGCCGAATTTCATTTAAAAAAACTTAAATTGTGGCTGTAGAGCGTTGACAGAAAACACACACACACACACACTCTGTAATTTTTCAGCTAAATTCTCAAAACTATGAATTTACATATGAATACATATGAATGAATATACCTACATATGTACCTAAACCATGAGTATCAGTACTTATATCTATACATATAGACACATATTGAAAATATCAAATGAATATCCCTTCTGTATTTATGAAAAATATTTTGACCTTCGACGTATTTATCAGAAAGACTATTTATTTAATGTTTTTTTTTTTATAGAAAATATTTATGGATTATAGAAAAAAAAATAATGACAATAAACTTTTTATTTTTCGCACAAAGCCGTTAGAATTTGGTTTTCCTCGAAATGCGTCGTAAAAAATATTACTTTATCACAAACTCCAGAGCTAAATGTGTTGGAAGTTGAATTAACGACAAGAGTCCCAAAAGTTAATACACTTGTTACTGTTTTTAAATATGAAAAACAAATGAATATTCCAGAAATCGTAAGTTCTAGTTGTAGGGTAGTGAGCATACATGTATACTATTTTTAGTTATTTCTTAGTTGGATCGGAGGAGAATTGATACATTTTTTAGTCGTTCCTTCGTACCAAAAGGACTAGCTTCAGTAAGAAGATTCTGTAATTCAAATGATGATCTGCTTGTTTCTTGTGCAGTTTATCCACTATCTGTCAGCTAGGTACCGACATTTTTGTTGCTATATCTCTTGTTTAGTTCAGTAAACACTCTTATAATGTGTTTATCTGCAAGTGCTCGTGTGGATGTGTGTATTTGCAGAATTCCAACTGCCATTGAGAAAATGGTTCGTGAAATCCAAAGCTCATATTTAAGTTTTTCGTTTGGAAAGAAATCTTTTTTAAATTTTTTTTTTTTTTTCTAATACGATCATTATCTAAAAATAAAAATGAAACTTCTTGCTTGCGTAAGTAAATAAATATGTCTTTATGCATATTTTCCCAAAACACTAATTTTACTTTTTTTAAAAATAAGAAGTAATACACTAAATATATATATATATCCGTGGATTATTTTGTTTAAATTCGTATCCTGATCCAGGCTTAAGTCACTCGCCGTAAGCCTCAGTCTCGTCACATCCATGAAGCATTATCTTCCCTCCCTACCCTAAGCCCAAGTAGAATGTCCTCAGATGCCTATCCCAATGCAAATCACCCCTTAATGTTAATTTCATTTCCTAATAACTTCAACCCCGATTTTATATCTCTTCTGTGTCTCACGTTTTACTTCCTTTTAACCCTTTACCATATAACCCTTAAAACAACTTCTTTTTTACCCAGATCTCACTGATGCTCTTTCAGCTATTATAACGAGAGTAACAGGACTATGGGAAAAAGCCATTCCCTCAATTCTTCTCTAGGCCACTCTTCCAAGTATCTTCTTTACTTTATTCCACATATTAAAGTTTTATTTTCAGTCTTCAGCCCTTATTAATAGGAATAAGATTTAAACTGATGGTTAAACATCAAATAAGCTCCGTATCTCTCGTTTGTAAATTGTTTCAGTCTTACATTTATTCTCGCTATCCTTGGAAAATTAGCCCAGAATAAAATACCCTCTTACTACAAAACATAAAACTCCACAATCTTTTCCTATTCGGGATGCATCTTTGATTTTCTACATGATCTCCTAAAAATAATCTGCGACAACCAAACTACTATTGAACAAAAAATAAATTGCGATTCTAATACTTTACGATTAATCACAGATTTCTTTACTATTCATCACTCACATCTACTACATACTTACAAATTCCTTTCCTCTTCTAACTGTGCCCTTCTGTGGTTTTACTCTTTCAGACATTCAGGTCCCATCTTTCTATCTTCATATCTCTTGTGGTGTTATACAAGGCGCCTCTATCCAATCCTTTTCTCCGCGTACATCATAGACATTCACAACTCTAATATGTAATTGCTCCTATTATATTCACACCAATGATACACAAATTAGTATTCTATTCCTCTAAATTAATAAAAACTACCGTTCTAAAAATTCTTAGGATCATACTAAAATAACTCCATTCAACAAGTTCCTAGGTCTCATAAAATTTGTCGTTAAGAATCCTTAGGCAATTGTTTCTAGGTATATTTTCTTCATTCCCTCCCTTTACTTTATAAATACTTTGTTTTTTTTTCGTTTCTTTTCACTTTAAAGGACAAAATCTCAGTATTTGTATGCACCTAATACTCTTCTGGGTACCATATAATTCTCAAGTTTCCTCTGGCTAAGCAGAAGAAGAGCTTCTGCTCTCTATAATTTCCGCAATTCTAGTCATCTTCTCCTTGGAAAGACCACAATCTCTTTCTTTCATCCCTTATTTTCTTCGTTTTATTGATTATTCGTTAATGATAGTTTTACTGGAATTCTCGAACATTCTGTTTGCCTTTGGTTCGCTGAGGGACATCTCACAGAGCTTTACTCCAAGAAAGAATGGCTGCACTCATCTTTCTGAAGACAATATTTCGTTGGTTATCACTTCTACCAACTCATTTCCTTTCCATAACTTTATGACCTGTATACTTTCAAATCTTCCATACTTTTCCTCTAAACCGGTTTGGAAATTCTGACATTTACATTACTTCTTACAAAACTACTGCATTTAGTCCTTCTTTCGAATCTCGTAGAAAAATATTCTTTTTTCTACATTTCTCTATGAACTATTCTTTGTAAATAAGATTATGCATGTACATTGCTATATTATTTTATCATTTGTTAAATACTGTATAGGTCAGAAACACCTGTACCGTCAGTTATGGTATATTTCATTAATTTAAAAAAAGCCTGTATTGTTAGTTCTAGCGATAAGATTTTATAAAGAATAAATTTAAAGTTTTTAAAAATACTAATATTAGTTGTGGTATTTAATACCACGTTAATTTTATACAATAAATGCAAGGGTATAGAATAAAAAAATCTTACTACCTCAGCCGGGACGCAAACCCAGATCTCTGGGCTACAACCATCTAACCATTAAACCACCGAGGCTAGCTAGATAATTCCTTCTACTCCCCGCACTTTACTCCGAGTCTAATCCCCGAGTAAGACGAATATATCGCCTTATACTTGACGGAGCTAACATTGTCAGCTATTTGTTAGTCTCACGTTTTTTTTTTTTTTTGGTTTTTTTTTGCCTTTTGTTTATTTATTTAAATACTGATTTTAGATGTGGTATTTAACCCCACATTAATTTTATACAATAAACGCAAGGGAATAGAAAACAATAATCTTACTACCTCAGTCGAGACCGGCTGATAAATATTGACAAATATTTTATGCTTATTGTCTGTAAGAGAGGACTCATCGTTCTAAGGCAATANTATAGAATAAAAAAATCTTACTACCTCAGCCGGGACGCAAACCCAGATCTCCGGGCTACAACCATCTAACCATTACACCACCGAGGCTAGCTAGATAATTCCTTCTACTCCCCGCATTTTACTCCGAGTCTAATCCCCGAGTAAGACGAATATATCGCCTTATACTTGACGGAGCTAACATTGTCAGCTATTTGTTAGACTCACGTTTTTTTTTTTTTTGGTTTTTTTTTTGCCTTTTGTTTATTTATTTAAATACTAATTTTAGATGTGGTATTTAACCCCACATTAATTTTATACAATAAACGCAAGGGAATAGAAAACAATAATCTTACTACCTCAGTCGAGACCGGCTGACAAATATTGACAAATATTTTATGCTTCTTGTCTGTAAGAGAGGACTCATCGTTCTAAGGCAATAAAGTATTTATCTATATATCTGCTCTCAATCCCTCCTTTCTCACCCTCCCTCATCCCCTCTCTCTCTCTCTTCCATTCTATTACATGATTATATTATTCAAAGAATTGTCAGAAGATAAGAATATTAAGAGAGATTTTTCAAGATTTCCATTTCCTTTCCGTAATTTTTTGAAGTACATCAAAGACTTGTTAGTAAACAATAAGTTCACTCATCGTTCTAAGGCACCCTCCCTCTTCCTCTCTCTCTCTCTCTTCCATTCTATTACATGATTATATTATTCAAAGAATTGTCAGAAGATAAGAATATTAAGAGATTTTTTTCAAGATTTCCATTTCCTTTTCGTAATTTTTTGAAGTACATCAAAGACTTGTTAGTAAACAATAAGTTCACTCAGCTTTTTTTTTTGCAAATAAAATAAAATAAAATTCCGTCTCAATATTATTAATAAAAATAAAAATANAATGAGTGTCACGTATTTTTAGGCAAACTGCAGCATATCAAATTTCCGTTAGGCGTTTTAGAAAATCACTTCTATCAGTTGGGGCGATCAGACACGCCCCCATCACGATTTCGCTCTGCCACCGCACTGCCCCCTTGGAGTGGCTAATCGTCATCACTGGCGAAGACGAGCAGTGCCGAAAGGTTCGCTGTCAAAAGTCGGGGATGGAACACGTTCCGAGCTCCTGGCCCCCAACCGTCTCAGTCAGGAAGCAATATTGAATTCTTATAATTTTAAATAATTTTTGGGGGTAACACCCTACTCCTAATTTACATATGCTGCTAGTTTATAAAAGAGAGAACCACTCACACACTCGCACACAAAAACATAAATTATTTTTAAAGAATTCGAATTGTTAATACAAACTACCCTTAATACACGGAAAATTGTCTTAATGTCAAGCAATTAATAATCAAATGTGTTGATTGTTTTTAATAAGGTCAAACTCTCTAACTAATGAAATTATTATAGCTTTAAACTGAGCAACATTTCATATAAAAAAAAGAAAAAATGACCCAGCTAACCAAGTAATTAGATGACAAGTATAAATAATTACCGTTAATAAATAACCTATAAAATATAAATTACAGATAAAACAAGATAATTGTTACTAGAAAGCATATTTAAATACTTTTTATTTATTAAAAATTAGCAAATATGTTCATATTTTGCTTATTGTGTAGTATTTTAATACGCCTTTATGTCTAGTGCTGATTTCTGCTGGCTAAGAGACGATACAAATGTATATAAATTGTACTAAAAATAAGGAGTAGTAAGATGAAAAATTAATCTAAAACCTTAAAAATCCATCGGGTATTACTTTAAAACAAATGACTAAAAATAAAATTTTACTAATATCATTTGAATGACTGCTCTTGGAGTTTAAAGACATCTTGAAAATATTTTCGTAACTTTATTTGTTAACTCTCCCCGCAGGGTTATAACACTAGAACTAGATGTTAACTTTTTTTTTAAACAATGCCCCTTGAATGTTTCGAAGTAGTTATTATTATATACTGTGAGTAATTTGAGATGGAGAGCGCTCTATGTTAAAATATATTACCAGATCAGATTAAAACGGTCAATTGATTAATGGATTAATCTTCATAGTGAGTTTAAAGGCACCATTTTACATTCATGAAAAATCTCAAGGGCAAACAATTTTCTCATTGTATGTACCCCCTGAATGACATACTTAAATTTCTAATAAACCTTTTCACACCTCTTCGCACTCCCCCAACTAGAGACTCTAACCGCCACCCTCTTCAAAATTTCATTATTCATTTATTATATTTTTTCTCTTCCTTTCACGACGACTTAGCTGAGGAATAGTGATTGGTAAAATGAGTTCCCTCTTAATCTTCTTCTTTTTCAGATTTACAATCAAAGACCTTATAAAGAACAGTAATTGAACAAATTTTCTCAAGAAAAAAAACTCGAGCCAATTATTTTCAATTTCTGAAATTACCACTGGAAGCGAGCAATTTACTTTTCTATTTAAGGTGCATTTTTTACAATTACATTTAAGTGACTCCAAGTTGGCATAGTAAATTGAAAATTAGACTACTTCATCTTTCTCTGAAACTTCAATCTATTCTCAATGATTCCCTCCCTATAAGTAGATATAAGAAAATTTGAAAAGGAAAATAATTTTTTTTTTCCGGCTTACTAAACATAAAGTTTCCTATTACGGTGGGGGGGTTTTCGATTTTGTTTTTTATTTATCTAGTGCTTTAGATAAATAAAAACAAAATCGATTGTTTTTTAAGATGCTTTGAGCTCATTAGCGAATTCCGAGGGATGTAACATTAGTTGTTCTTCTCATAAGAAATCTTTTCCACATTTTACCCCATTCTCCCTACAAGTTACTAAAAGTTAGATCTTAGTATCTGTGTGTATCTTCAATGCTTAACAAGCCACAGTTTTCAGTTTATCTTAATGAAATTCGGCCTGTAGCTACTGAACTCAAAACGAAAATAGGAATAGTAGGAGTGACCGATCCCTTAGAACCACACATACACGTGGTAAATTTGCAGCGTAAATTAAGTTTCAGTAATTAAGTTTCTGTAATTTCAGTGTAATAACTCGACACAGGTTTGTTTATTGATACAATTTAATGTTATAAAGCGAACTTGAAATATTAGGAGGAACGGGCTCAAACGTAAACATTTAATTAACAAGCCTCAATTAGTTCTGTTGCTCAATGAAATTTGGCATGACGCTGTTAAATGTAAATTAAAAGACTGGATTTGTTAAGGAGGGATTTAAACTACTAGAAGTGAGGATCACCAAAATTTCATGAGGGAGTTATAAATGTATAACAGTGTAAATATTTAATTTAGAGTAAAGAAACAGAACCAACAATTATTTAATGATCAAGATATTTCCTAATTTCAATAAGATCGAAAGTCCAAAGGCTAAAAGCATTATTTTTGAATTTGATATTTGATATTCAATTGAATGATATTGAAAATCTTATTGAATATAGGAAATCTCCAAAGGATGAAAAATATTCATCAACTACCATACCGATGATTCCGCTTTGTTTCAACAGCTTCTGCGTCACGGACTTTTGCTAAATTAGATCTTTTTGTTGAGTCCTTAATTATATAAGTTGAAAATTGTCATATGTTATGTTCTATGTGCATGTTATAGTATGCATTCTATGTTTGCGTGATATACATATATTTTTTCATACTGCATTAATAAAGATTTTTTAAAAATAATTCTTACATCAGCAAGCCATAAATAATGTCAAATAGGTCGTACCGTTTGCTTACAATTAAGCAAACAACCAGAAACCATTACCTTATGACATTGGGAAAATATTGAAACTGAAGAAAAGTCTATCGGTCCGTTTGGTGGACGAGAAATAAGGGCAAAAAATATATTAACGATATCATTTGAACCCTCCCGATTTAAACTTTAAAAATATCACCTCAATGGATTTATTGTAGTATTTAAAGACTTGTGGATTCCTCACCGCTAAAAGACAGAAACTCATGCATTCACATACACCTGTGTCTAACATGTGCCAGTGCATGGTATAAAAGTGAATAGCGGACTTTAAAAATACTAAACAAATTGAGCATACCTTAGAAGGGGCTTACATGAACCGCTGAATTTCGTATTTTTTAAAAACAATTTTCTTTTGCTTCAATCAATCCTTAGCTTCCTCTAAGCAGAAGCATATGAAAGCAAAAAAGGACAGAAAGTCTAGAGAAGGAGTAGACACCGACCTTGAAGAGATGTGAGTGCCAATGACTCGGTGAGTCAGTTCTGTCTTCCCCGAGCCAAATCCAAGAGCTGCATACCAGAGAGCTGTATGAGCCAGACTGTTATCACTCCCACCTACTTTGCATCGTACCCAATCCCCAGTCTCTATCAATACTTCAGAAATACGAATTAATTCTAACGCTCTAAAAAACATCCTATCTTCAAACGTGTATTAATGAAGAGACTAATTATATAGGCATTAGATGAATATCTCATGATTAAAAGGAATTATTAGAAAATAACAATGATATAAACCACTTCAAAGTGAGATAATCCTGCTTTAAATTGTCTGATTAAAATAAGTAGGAATCAATAACTGTTTTCCTGTGACACGCTACCACTTCCGCTATCGGAGTTAACACTTGGGAGTTTTGAAGCGGTGTTCAGTTTGTCAGCTTATTAGTCTTGAAAAACTGAGTTCTTAGCTGTTTACTGATGTCTAAAACTCTGCTAGGGTTATAAAATAGAACACATTTAAGAATATGGCAATTATTCAACCATTTTATATTTATATATATATATATATATATATATATATATATATATGTGGTTGTANGTTATACTACAGCCGGAGCCTTTGGAATACAGAGATACACAAATGCAATATTTCTAGCGTTCTACTATACATGAAAGTATAGAAATCATTCATAATATAGTTCTGTAGTGAGTTGGAGGATTGATGTTGGGGAATATAAACAGTTATACTACAGCCGGAGCCTTTGGAATACAGAGATACACAAATGCAATATTTCTAGCGTTCTACTATACATGAAAGTATAGAAATCATTCATAATATAGTTCTGTAGTGAGTTGGAGGATTGATGTTGGGGAATATAAACAGTTATACTACAGCCGGAGCCTTTGGAATACAGAGATACACAAATGCAATATTTCTAGCGTTCTACTATACATGAAAGTATAGAAATCATTCATAATATAGTTCTGTAGTGAGTTGGAGGATTGATGTTGGGGAATATAAACAGTTTTACTACAGCCGGAGCCTTTGGAATACAGAGATACACAAATGCAATATTTCTAGCGTTCTACTATACATGAAAGTATAGAAATCATTCATAATATAGTTCTGTAGGGAGTTGGAGGATTGATGTTGGGGAATATAAACAGTTATACTACAGCCGGAGCCTTTGGAATACAGAGATACACAAATGCAATATTTCAGTCACAAATAACAATGATATTAAGTTGTTTAAAGTAGAGTCGTTTCCTGCAGATAAACTCTATCCATGAGCCTTTTTGTGGAATTTGGTCCCACGTAAATTTTAACAATTTTTTTAGTGCAATGGAACAAAATAAAATAAGGTAGCATAAATGGTAAATGCACAGTCCCGGATAGCAGGAGATCCAGGTTCGAGTCCTGGTTGGGGTAGTTAGATTTTTATTCTCTTCCCTTGCACTAAAAAATTGTCCAATTTCACTAAATTTACTTAAATCAGTTTCATTAAGAGATCTTATTTGAAAGATTAACATTTTTAATTTATTTTCCAACAACTTACAGCATTTAGGATTTAATAAAGGCCAAATCAGAGACATTACCTAACACAAGTTAGTTGAATTAAAAACAAAAAATACATTATATGAGGCCGAATAATTAGTAACAAAACAGCCCGTTTTTTTAGTCTTTAATGAAGGAGTGGAGCAAAAATATTAATGACATAAAAGTAGGTCTTTGACCTAAGCGACTCTTTAGAAGGACTATATTTGATAGGAGTCCAAGAATAGCTTAGTCTGTCATTAATCAAAGGTGGATACATCTACTTAACTGTATTAAAATTCGAGAGCCTATCAGTCTGTCTTGGAGCCGACATGGAAATCCTAATGAGTCTTCGCTTCACCCTTTCTGGGTCGAATTTAATTGGGGGAACAAGATGCCTCTAGGAACATAACAAGTGAGCGGAGGCATCCCTTCGGACGGAACTTACTGGAGAGAGAGAGAGTAAGAAGGAAATACTTTCGAAATGGAGGTTATCTCACGCATCACAAAACTAGTGACACTTCCATGATTTATTCTCACGCCTTGCCTACATTATGACAATGGCTTCGTCTTCTTATTCATAAGAAAAAAAATATGTCTCATTAAGTGGATTTATTTATACGACGACCGGTTTTCTCTGTAGAACCTGCATTTAACGGATCTTTCTCCCACGTAGGCTTGCTTTGAAGTTGAATTTTGAAACTATTGCTAAACCCGGGGTAAACAAATTAACCCCAACAAGTTATATTTGCATTACATAATAGCATTCTGTACTTCTAAAAATGCGACTCCCGAAAAGGCTGGGTAATCTAAGAGATTTTTTCCTAATATCTTTATTAAATGTCATAAACCTTTTTGGAATAAAGTTTTTAGAATTAATAAACTTGAAATTATTAATATTACTAAGATGATTTGACTTTTAAAGTTCAATTTCGACTAATTAATCACCAAAGAAAATTTAGTTTCAGAGTAGCCGTCACTTCCAATTATTCAGTTTTCTTGAATTATATAAACTCCATATAGTACTTTAGAAACTAGAATTTGAACTGCTGAGACTGCAGTTTACAATTTTAGCCACAGAAAATTACAAACAAAAATTGCCAGTAAACTTTAAATTAAACTCAGTTAGTTTAATATTTTTCTAATTAGAAGAATGTAATTTTGAATAGTAACTTCAATAATCTATACAAGTTAATTAATGCAAATAACCTGAAGGATTTTAATTTTAAAATTTTTTATTTTCACTATTCATTTTAACTCAAAAAAGTTGCACGCACAAAGTGAAACAAGCTAAATTGATATTCCCAACTCTTATTAAGCAATTAGTACAAGTATTTTCTTGAAATTACTTATTTTCAAAGTTCTAACACTTTTTCTTTTTAATTATTTCTCTCTCTTTCTTTCTTTTCTTTTTTAACCTTGTGATAAAAAGCAAGGACTTTGTAGGCAGTGCTTTTAAATTTGGATTCCAGGAGAGGTGACATTGCCCAAGAACAAGTAAACATTTGTTTCTTTTCGGAGATAACGCGTAATCCCTAATTCGAAGGCACACAAAGATTCTTGATAACGGCCTGCGTAGAAGAAGAGGTCGTAAACGGCCCGCTCATGTAAATTTGTATTTATAAATAGATACTACACAGCAGCAAGGTCGATGAAGTTTGAGCTAGCCGAGCTAGAGTTAGCGAGAGGGACGTGCTTTATACCATTTGTATACGAAGTAATGTATATAACAATATGCAATATGCAAATGGCATATGTATATTTATATGTCACGGTAGTGAACTCAGAAGGAATGTAGCTATTGAGCTTCTTCTCAAGAGAGATTATTTTTTTATTTTCTCTTCGATCATACTTACGAAACTCAAAAAATCTTTGTCCGTAATCTTTGCGACATTGTAAACACAGCGTTTGTGTAGAAAGCATTTTTTTTTTAAATGTGGCATAGGTATGTAGCTTTCAATTCACACAGAAAGGCTAAATTCGTTATGGAGCCATAGAAGGATGGGAATCGCCTATAATATTAAGAGCCAGTAATAGAAAATAAATCCTTATGAAGTGATAATAATCTTTAATGTAGAGTTATGTCAACTAAACACAGATTTGTTTATTGGTGGAAGAAATATTACATTTTATTTTAAAAGTCACACAATGGATATCTGCTATTAAGAGAGGAGTTTAATTTAGCTCCAACTTTTAAATGGGCGTTGTGGTGCCATAATTAACTGTTTTTCTCAATGATATTATTTTTGTAAACTCTAAAAGAAAATCTGCGATCTTAGTGCAATATCGTAACGTAAGGAGTGTGATTTATGTAATTTGGAGAGTTCATATAGAAATGTGCATTAATTAGGGTACAGAGGAATTGGCTTAGCTTATACTGATCCTTTGTGGTGGGCTCGAGAAAAAACTTATAAAATCTTATCAGATACGATAATGAAACATCCCATCAGCCTCACACATAATCAGCTAAAACAATGAACCTTGAAATTTCCACTGAACCAGTTAATTGTTATCATTTATAGAGGAATAACTGTAGGGCAACAAATATATTTTCTAAGGAGCAGGAGAAGGAGCGGTCAATCATACATAAAAGCAATAATCAGTAGAAAAATCAAATAAATTAAGCTAAGAAATATACAGGTAAAGGATGAGGAAAAAAATTGCAAATTGAAAGGGGGAAAAAATGGTTACAAAAGCGTTAAGCAAGAAAAAAAAAACCTGGCCGATAATCCTGCTTGTTTCATAATACTTCTGTGATCACTAAAGATTATACAAGAAAACGTGATTCGCCTACACATGAGATTCAGTCAGCGAAATCAGAAGCGACTTATTAATGGGGATTACGAGACACTTGACAGAACTTCTTATCTTAATTCGCATACAAAATTTTGAAGGGGTTCAGTGGTTTATAATAAACACATTTTTGTGATTCGTTTCTTAGAGGTGTGGCAAGAATTGTTGAGACCTGCCCTTTTATATCTTCGGCTAGCTCCAAAAAATAAGTGGTTTTATTGTTCATTTAAAAACAGTTACGTAATGCCTATTAAAAATTATTTAAAATCTGAACTGATCCTATATAACTGAGAAACACAAATATATTTATGTGTGTAAGTGTATATATATATATATATAAATTGTGTATTAAGTCCGTTAGGTTATACTACCTTATATCAGTAATAAATAGGCATTGATATATATTTGGTATTCTGGAAAAGTAATACGACGGCATTGCGGATAATTTCTTTAGGGACATATATTTCTATTTATTTATTGAAGCTCCTATTTAACCACGTGGATTCTTGGAGGGCTATCTACCGCAAGCCACCCTATCCTAACACATCCAAGGCTGTGGCTTTTTCTTCTAAATTAATGCTCACCCAGGTCGAGAGTACGCAAGAGGGCCAGAATTAGGAGGCCCGAACAGATCCCCTTAGCTAACCAGATGCCCCTACATATTTTTCAACATATCTCATTATGATAAGATAATTAAAATTATGAGTTAATTATATTCCAAACCTTTTCTGTAATACTACTTGAGAACTTGAGTAGATTTGAGCATACATGGCTCGTTCAAGGGTGATCCCATTTTTAACTGGGATTGTTACATTCCCTGTTAATGTATTAATTAGTAAAGTCAAATTAATTCGACGGAGAAAATAATCTGTATACTTCATTTATTGAAATATAAATCCTTTCCTATATAGCGAAAATAATATTTTATTAACCAGATATAGTGGAAACAAAACCGCAAGAATATATATATATTAAAATATAGGCTAATAAATGGGGAGTTTCTTTTACTGTAGATATTATTTTTAGATGATTTTTGTTGGGGTTCGGTTAAGGTAGATCCAAATAAATACAAATTTTAAAAATATGTGTATTTTTAAAATTATCTGCTAACATTTCGTCTTACATTGTAAGCCGTCTTCCGGGCTGTCATGAAGGCAAGAGGGGGCGTCGTGTCCCTAAGATCACACTTTCATGACTGGGTCAGTCCGAACATCTAATATGTTCACGCAGGCTTCGACGGTCGTCAGATGTATTTACCGTTTCTTTTTCCGGGTTTGACCGTGTCAAGTTGGTGATAGTTGCCGAGCTTTCGCACATCATGTAATGGCTTCTTGAGGATCCTTTTTATTAGAACGAAAATTCTAAGATTCTTCTTAACAAGAAGCCATCACATGATGTGCGAAAGCTCGGCAACTATCAACAACTTGACACGGTCCAACTCGGAAGAAGAAAAGGTAAATACATCTAATAATATGCCAGTAAAGTTTACAGATCATCGCACTTTATTATTTTAGTTTAGCTGAGCTCATTCCATGCCACATGCCAGTCTTGGTTTCCTATTTGTAAGTGAATTATTCAGTATTTGCAGTAAATGAATATTCGATTTGAACTTTCTATCCCACATGTAATCATCTACGCTAATAGAATAATGTATTTTATCAATACCCGTGGCGAGTTACATTACACTAAACTAATTCCGCTCGCAACATCGACTGAAGCATTTGTACTCGCTCTCGTTATTTCAATTAGTCCCTTAATCCTATTCGTCCAATTTCACTGTATTTTTACTAAAATATCTTTTTGCGAATATACAAATCTGTAAAAATAGAAGTTCTGTCGTGCAGGGCTAACCGCATTTCTCAGTCCTGTAGTTGATGAATATTTGTAAATGAACTTTCCATGTCATATAATCCTACCAATTTTAGTGCATATAATTTACCATTAAACATATCTACGTTGAGTTTCAATACACTAAATTAATATTACGCTCGCAATAGCGAAAATTTATTTCGTACTTATGTTTGATTTTGTAGGTAATCCCTCACTCCTGTTTGTTCAATGTTACTGAATGACGAACTGAAACTTTCGTTTTGACTTTAACAGATATGTATTTTTTAAAACTGAAAACTAGGGCCAGTAGAGAGTTAATATATATATTGTGTGTGTGTGTGTGCGTGTGTGTGTGTGTGCGTGTGTGCGCGTGTGTGTGTGTGTGTTAGTTTCACAAGAAGGCTTTTCACTGAATTAGATATTTCTTTGAACAATTTTAACCCATAAAATTATGATAAATATAATTTGTTTGCTTTTTACTTGCAAGTAATAAGTTTCTTAAAATAAATAATCAAAATGTATATCAATAAACTATAAAANTATATATATATATTCATTAACAGACCAACAGATAAGTGAGTATTGAAAGTCCATTTACTTTCTTTATTAAAACAATTTTTTTGACAAACAAAGTTTAATTTTTTGGCCTTCTTAAGTCAATGAAACAAAGAAAAAGTAATAATATAAAATTTGTAATACTGTAATAGTTAGTCTTACAAACTAATCATATTTCCTATGTTACACAGGAAAGAGTACATGAATAATTTGATCTTACAAGTCAAAGAGGCCAATGAGTCAAATTCCTTAATGATTAAATGCTCAACCTTCGTAATAACTTTATCAAATATCTTCTAAAATAAACCACAAATTAAATACTGCATTTGAATAAAAAAATTAAGTAAAAACAAAAAATGTACGTCTTACAAACTAATCATATTTCCTATGTTTCACAGGAAAGAGTACATGAATAATTTTATCTTACAAGTCAAAGAGGCCAATGAGTCAAATTCCTTAATGATTAAATGCTCAACCTTCGTAATAACTTTATCAAATATCTTCTAAAATATGCGTTTTTTGTAATAAAAAAGGAAAGAAAAGATAAACATTATAATCCAATTTTCCACCAAAAATGTTTTTTAGGTTCAATTACTTAATTAGAACAAAGAGAATATAAAATCCTATTCAAATGTAACCTTTTGATGATAAATTTATAAGAGNTATATATATAAGCAAAGTCCAAATACCGTTTTTCTTTTGGTTTCTTTAGTTAAAAGTTGGTTAGAAAGGAGAAAGTAAGGGACATGTTTTCTAATTAGTGATCTAACGGTGCTGGATCGATCCGGCATGGTAATCCTGGTCTGTATGCAAGAAAATTTTTTTTTTTTTCTAAAGTGAACAAAAAAAGGATATAAAAGAGAGTAAAATGTTATTCCTGGAGGAATGTTTGAATTATCAGAAGTTTAAATTTGTTTTCTTAAAAATAAATAAGTAGAATGAGCACGACTAGGGTTAATTAATACAAATTCATCAGAATGGATTTAAGAACGTTGAAAATTCTTTTTCCGGGCTTGACCATGTAGGAAATATAGGAATTCAGCCATCACATGATGTACGAAAGCTCAGAAAAAATTGTCTTTTCAACAAATTCAAGAAGTAGTAATATGAATTCTGAAGACCATAAGAGTGAAGAAATAAAACATAATTATTGTACAGTTTTGTTTTAAGAATTACTCATTTTGTATGAAATTTGCTCACTTTTTTTTTTTTTTTGCAAATTTTTCTCATCCTTCAGGAAAATTTAATTGATATTAAGTTATGTCTATTAATAATTTTCCATCCTCAGATTTTTATTTTAGTAGTTTAATGTCGCCTGTATGAGATTAAGCTTGTATTTTACGAACTTATGCTAGTCCTCTATTCTTACGGGTACACGGAAATCTGAGCTAAGGTAAGTATTGTTGTTTTTTTTCTTTGAATAGCAAGAGAATCAGCACTGGTAAATAATCATGGATGACAAGAATGAAAAAGAGACTTGGTCTTGAGATTCATTACCCACGTGGAATATAATTCCCATTAGCCTGTAAGATGGACATGGGCGTTATTGTGTGGAATTACAAAGCAACGTCCGGGCCCCTTCGAAGAATGACTAAGGCCTTACTTACCAACACCACTTACCAAGTTATTTGAGTGCAGAGTGCGTCTGAGAGGCAAGTGGCGCCTCAAGTAAGCCTTCAACAGAATGCCAATACCTCGAGTATGTATATAGAGAATCAAAACAAAATCAAACTTACTTCACATTCATATACAACTTCAAAGTTCTCATCCATAACTGTACCATCGTATTAAGTTCAATCAATCATGTTTTAAATTTGTTTTAAGGCCCATGATGAAAATAATTCAGGACAAACTATTATCAATATATAAGACATCATGAAAATTTACATCCTGCTTTTTTAAGAGCAATAAGAAATTAATAATTAATGTAGCGGATGTTATACTCTAATAAAATTTAGTTATTTTTAGTGAGAAAACAATTAAGCTGAATCAGTGTATTTTCCGATCGTAGAGGTTTAGTTTTTTACAGGAATAATTTTTTTGTATTTTCTTTATAAGGAGAGAATAAGAGAAAGGGGACGAGAATAATAGAGAATAGGAGAAAATGGACGAGAAGAAGAAAGAATAGGAGAGAGGGGACGAGAATAAGAGAGAAAAGGAGAGAGGGGACGAGAATAAGAGAGAATAGGAGAAAGGGGGCGAGAATAAGAGAGAATAAGAGAAGGGGGACGAGAATAAGAGAGAATAGAAGAAGGGGACGAGAATAAGAGAGAATAGGAGAAAGGGGACGAGAATAAGAGAGAATAGGAGAATGGGGACGAGAAGAAGAGAGAATAGGAGAAGGGGACGAGAATAAGAGAGAAAAGGAGAGAGGGGTAATTTGTTTAAAATTCCTGTTTAATGCTAAATTAATTGTTTGTAATGGAGTTACAAAAAAATTGTGACATTCAGCGAATTTTGTTGATCATTTTAATATATTGCATTAAGTAGATAATTTTCTTTAAAATGCCTGCATTAAATTATAGAAATTAAAAATAACCTCACGCAAGGACTTGTGGTATTCAGTGAATTTTGTAAATAATTCGTACATCTGTGTTTTAAATATTTAATTTAAACAGGCCTACTATTATATGTATTTAAGTTTCCAATAAAGAGACGTAAATACTTGTAATATTTTGAGGAAAAAGAAAAAAACTTACATATTGTGCTTCATAGAGAATAAGTATGCAATATCTTTAAAAAATTCATAAATAGAAATCAAAATAAATAGTATAATGCATAATTATACTTTCTCATTGGACATTTCTAGGTGTGCCTCACTAACACTTCTCAGAATTAATCTTGGGTCATCGAGCTATGACTTCTCCTGAGAGCTACACAACCCTTCATCATGACTGTAAGGGTTTAGATATTATTGTGATCCGTCGATCTGCGCAGCGAACTTCAGTTTTATTGAAATAGTACTATATTCACATACAACGTGGTGGAAGTGCAAATATTGGTTCCGCAAATTTTTGGAAAACTTTAAATTAAAATATACTTTTTCAGAGGAATAAAATAATAAATTCACTTACGTCATTCTAAACAAAAGTTAATGACAGATCTTCATATTCACTTCATAAGTGGGAAGCCATAAGTCAAGTATTCCATTACGTACCTGCAAAATATAAAGTCATGTTCATTATACATTTTATAACACTATAAAGGTTGATGAGTACATTAAAATAAACTAAAAATAAAGAAGAAGAAAAAATTTATTTAGCTTTCGTGCACAGTGATTTCACTCATATGTGAGGTGGGTAATAAAAGTTTATAAAGTTTTGTCAGCACAGACCGCCCTTGATCCAGGCTTCTATACTACATTTTTTGCAGAGCTTTCAAAGAACATCTGTGGCTTGGACGCTTGACAATGAACCAGTAACATAAAAATCTGCACACTCTTATTCTTAGCTCAAACAAAGCTGCCAGACTCCAATGGAGTTTACAGACATTTTGAATTGCGCAGGTTATCAGTAATCGAAATAGATAATACAAGGACGAGCAAATAAAAATATTCGTTCCAACTAAAGATTAATAATGGGTAATGGGGAACATTTACTTGGGTATGACCATTCCAGTTTAGTTACAGATTAAAGACAAATAACAATTTGTATTTTAGACAATATTTATAAGAGCTAATCTTTTAATCTTTTATTTTTTTCAAATTACATCTTATTCATCACAGTGAATTGAAATTGTACTGAATAAAGTCACAAATATAGACTGCAAAAAATCTTATTACTACTCAGCTTTTACCGTATAGGCAGAAGTTCACTTTTATTAATATGATAAATAAATTTATCTAAAGCGATATATTATAATTGATCATCACCTAGGCAGGGAAAGTTTGCATGGTTCCTTTAAATGACTCATCTTATTGAAATTCATATCGTCACATAATATATGTAACTATTTTCGCAAAAGGGAAGACTTCCACTTCTCGGGTAATATTTTTTGGAATGTATTGCCCTCCCCATAAATCCATAACGTCAACCCAATTTAAAGAATGCTTTAAGTCCTTATGACTCCGTTTCCTTTCTGAAGGATATTATAATGTGGAAAACTTACAGGGACTCGAGAACGACCAACTCCCCTAGCCGTGCTTAGTATGATACTGTTTCCTCTCGCAAGGTTTCTGCAGTAAATCTGTTCTGGAATTTACTTAAATATCATTGACGATCTGGCTGATGGTGCACAGTTCTTCATTAACAGTGGCTTTAAAAGTCAAACTTGAAACCCACTTAGATTTGCTTCACAACAAATCACAAATGAGCTCCAATCTAATTTAATTTAAAGTATCAAATTCGCTATGCATCATGTCCGAGGCTTGTTCCCGGTGAACAGGTACAGCATTAGGTTTAGCTAATACCACGAAAACTTACCAGGAAAGCGACCATTTTCCTTATCTTTCCTACTATTGTGTCCTTTGAACTTCCAATTTCCACACCTCTGGAAATTTCCGAAAATCATCTTGTTCTCAAAACCTAACCAAAGTGCATCATACTACCTAACGCCCGATCAGCCGGACCATAGAGAAAGTTCTTTTAAAACGAGTGATGTCCATCATAAATTCCTTAAATGCCCCTCAGAATCATATTTTACCCTTTCGATCCAAGAATGCTGCAGTATAATAGTTATATCCTGTTGTTGATTTCATCCCCTCTTATCTTGAGCAAAAATAATATTATGCATATTATTCATAGAAGCCACTAAAAGATTTTACAGACAATAGTTTGACGGTATAATAATATATTAAGCAAGCTCAAATCCAATTTGTCAAACATCGTATACCTAATTTTTCAATTTTAACCAATTCAAATGTTTCTTTTAGATTGAGATTCGATCAATACCCGGGCGTATAATAATAATATTCGAGCAATAATTGCGGGCGTTCCACAACACAGTATGCTGGGACATAGACTTTTTACCATGTAAACCACCCCACCCGTCCAAATAATCTCCAGGCCCTCTTTCGCAATCAAAATAACTGTCTGAATGCGTCCAATTACCAACTGCGAAAATAACTTTCGAAAAATGTTATGTCCAATAGGATCCAGATTCTGTCCGTCACATTAGGATCCACATTGACTTAGAACTATACAGGGACAAACATCACTAAACGCGAAAGGTATCAACTCAACAGACTACACTGCAACGGCGTCCACAGCTTAATTCGACACTCTATGAGACTTTACTACAAAGCTGTGGTCTTAAGGTGCAAAATTTAGAGGTGCTGCTAAGTTTTCAAATATGCTAAGAATATAAGATGGCCTAGCTACCTCCTACGTCTTAATGCCTAAATTAGGGGCAATGGATCTCTTATTTTATTTATTCATAGATTGCTATTATTTTCTATACATATAAGTAGATATACGAGTACATAAAGGGCCATCATGCTTTTGTAACTTTGTGTCATACATTATTTTTTCAATGTATTGTATAATTAAGAAACTTTTGTTGAGCTGAAATTTAGTGGCCTAAGTAGGTATAAAGTGATAGACAAGATGAGCGGATACATGCTCCAGTTGCGAGCCTAGCCCTCTCCCTCGGACGGTCGCCGGCCAGCGATTGTGCCTCCTCTATGGCCGGAAGTCGTCGTCGAGGCCGGATAGCATCGCCCAGAAGCAAGTACAACGACTTGATTGCCATCAGGACAAGGCCGAAATAAACATGTCTCCTTTGATGTAGGCGTATTTTTGGGCACTTGACAGCATGATATCCGTACCTCGAACCTTAGTCCCGCCATTAATAAAATTATCATACATTACATTTAAGTTCATTTCACTCAACTATATATTACGCCTACTTCGGTGAATAGAATTATTGTATTAGCACATGCGATTTTAGCAATCCCCCCCCCCAGA
>KZ806945.1:127994-173146 GCA_000696205.2 Oncopeltus fasciatus
ATATAATTATGAGTATGTCATGCTATACATGAGAGTCTCGGTTACTAGAACGGATCAGGTCTCGGTTACTAGAACCCTTTCCGAATATCGAGGCACACCCGGAGAAATGTGATGAGGCAAGGAGAGGTCTAGACGGCAGAGGTGCCGAGTAGTGATGACCCGGGGTTCCGGGAAGCCGCCGACTAGGGTTCCGCCGAGATGGGCAGTTCTCCGCCCCGGCCTGCGTACCTTATTGATCTGCAAGTCCCTACTAGGCCTGCCCATTCACCGAATCTATCCACGTCAATGAGCTCCCAACTCCATTCAGTAGGCCGGACAGAACGCCGGCCACTCACAGTATTTAGATGTGTCCCATCACGGCGTTAAAAGTAGCAGGTATCAGGTGGAGAGGTTCTTCACAATAAGACACGAGTTCATTTCGGAATAGGTTATTGTTCAACTAAACAACTCCATTGAAGAATTCGTTTTTAATTTTCAAGATCTATAAATTCAGAAATTGTCTAAAAAGAAAAAAGTCTGTCATGCAGGAGCTGTTTAACTAAGCAATTTCTCAGGTTTCATTACACGTGGATATAAATAAGAGTAAATGGTGAAATTTAATTTACAAGTCGTAAAGAAAAAAAGGCATAAAAAGGGTATGAAAATTAAACTTTGCTCCAGAATGATCATAAAGAAAAATTAGGGTTGCGATATGTGTGTACACGTACATACATACTTAACTTAATCAACGAAAATGTATTGTATTTCTTCTATACCTCGTATACCTATGCAACAGCATTAAATCACTTTCATACTTATTAATAGGAAAATGAAAGCAATAACAGAACATAGCGTATTAATCTACAATTTTGTAAAAAAAATTTTACTCATGAGAATGGAAATAATCCAAAATTTCAAATTTTATGGTTATTCTAACCACCAGTTTTCATATCCGAAACGAAAAAGTTTTATTAATGATAACAATTGATAATGAATTGACCATCCTCATTTATTTAAGATTAATACATAGGGGTAGCTTGCAAAGTAAATGAATAAAACTTAAACATAGAACAAGTTCATAATCAAAGGTGATTTTTTTATTTTAAACTTCATTAGTAATAACATTTTACACATTTTTGTACAACTTATAATGTGCTGGCAATAATATTAATATATNATATATATGTTTTTTTTTAAATTATTTTATTAAACTTACCATTTATTTAAATATTTGAGAGTGAATAGCTCTAAATCACTAAGAAAAGCAAAAACTTTTAAACAGAGTGTTGGAACTACGTTTCTGTGAAAGACTTCCGTCTGTTATGTAAGAGCATTGCCTGATCTATGGATGTTTAGAATAGGGTAGTTCATAATAGATAGCCAGCTCCTATGCTATATTGTTCGTAGGGGCACACTAAACTAGAACGATGCGAAGTAGGGCATTTTAATTTTTTTTTTTTTTTTTTGGCGCATGGACTGCCAGGGTCATTAGCGCATATTATGGTAATTAATCTCACTTGATTATATCAGATTTCTAATATAACAAATGCATACAATATTCGTGAAAGAATAAATGTAATTTTATATTTTGTTACTGATATTTGTATCTTTTAGATAGGACAAGACGTTCCTACACTTATCTCCATCGCGCTTGAGAAGAGATTTCAGATTTCCATCGATGCCATGCTTGGCACGAAGATTGCTAAGATGCGTGCAGCTGATTAGTATGTGCTCCACACTCAGTATTTCTCCACAGGCTGAACAGATTGGGCGACGCCTGCCGACAAGAAGATGTCCGTGTGTCATACGGGTATGACCTATACGTAGGCGACTTAAGATGACTTGCTCGCGACGAGTGAACGTTTCTTTGTAGTACGGAGGTCGAACGGAATCTTCCACTGCCTTGAGTTGGGCTGTACTTTGCATTTTAATACCGACGAAAGTTGATTGAACAATAATTGACAATACTTTTTTTTTTTTTTTCCATTGCGCATTCGAAAAAAAACCGTATTTAATATTAAATTTTAATGAAGTCTGGAAAGATCTCCGAGGGAAGTCTATGGTCACATCTCAGAGTGCAGAGAATTCTTAAGATTATCTAAGCAGTTTGATTGAAAGGATTCTTGAGTCTAACAAATTATGGGAGCCATGTTCAGAACTCTATTAGGGACCCTCTAAAGATGGAACAAGCGATAATGCTACGTCAATCAAACCTTCTACGGTGTAGAACCTTTGGTAACGGAACCCAGAATTTTAGTTAAGAATTGGAGATTTCATTTTTTTTTTTTAATTTGAAGATAGTATCATCAATAAGAGACGATCCTATAAAAAAAGGGTTCGAATCGAAACTCTAATCGTATCGCGTCTTCTATGATGCGTTGAAGTAGAATTTTTTTTTAAATTGTTATGAAAGCGTAATACAAACATAGATAATAAAGGAGAGTTTTTTTGACCGTAGATATTATTCTTAGATGATTTTAGTTAGGGTTCGGTCAAGGTAGATCCAAAAAAACAAATTTAAAAAAATGTATTTNTATATATGTATATATATAAGTCTCTACTGTATTAATGGAAAAACTTTTTAGCATTAAGCTTATTTTATAAAATCTCTGAATATGTTCTGCAATAGCTGAAAAAGACAAGGGGGTGGATTTTGTGTATGTGTGTGCGTTTGAGACATTGTGTAGACTAAGCTTCTACCTTAATTGACTCTAAAGCCTATAGCATTGCTTTGGAGAATTTAACAAGAACTGTTTTCTCACAAAACATGCCTTCAGTTTGTATGAAGAATAACAAAGTGAATTTGTCTAAAGTCCTTCAATTTATAAATACTTCGTCAAGTAACAATTAGTGAAAAATTATTAAAGTAAACGAGTATTAATATTACTTATTTCTATGATACTAGTACTTTATAATCGGTATTAATAAAAAGTGAAGGTCTTCTCTAAATGTAAAAAAATACAAAGGCCTGAACTAAAAGCAAATATATTTGTATATGAAGTAATATGTCGGAAAATAATCTAATGATTGATAACCTAGAGAGACAGATAAATGTACAGAGAGTTTAGTCTGAAGCAGGTCTCCTTGGCTAATATCAGCCAGTGAAGCGATAGTTCCAGATCGGATGCAGCAAGCAAGGATAAGCTTTTACGGCCAGTAGATAATAAGTGGAGGTCAACTATTGGTTATTGATCTATTTATTTTTATACTTCCGCCATAAGTGACTAAATATATTTATAAGATTTTAATTCATTGCCTGCATATTTTTAGTGATGTTCTTCATCACCTATCAATGTAGTGTATAAAACAAGATAGATGACTTTTTAAGATTCTATCAAATTTTAAATTCATACCTCGACTTTGATGAGTTATCTAATTTAAGTGTGAGGGTATTTAATCAAGGGTTAAATGCTCTTATTAGATGAGGAGGTTAAATATGTTTTAATTGTTTCATATGTTTAACTGAAGTTTTTACTTTCGTTCGAGTAAAACTTTTTTTCATTGATGCTAAGGACATGGGAAACCATCGCTATCTGGTATGACAAGGTTAGGAGCGCTGCTTTTAGTTGTAAGTTTGATCAATATCAGGAACATGACATCTTGGATAGAAATATCTACTGTCTGGGTTTACTGATCAGTATATTTTAAACAGAAAGTTTAACACTGAAGAGAAATATCTGGTCGAATTGGCAAAGAGAGACCGCCTGGTCAGATGTCAACGAAGACACAAGGAATAATTCCTAAGCCAACCACTTACGAGAGAGAGAAATACATGAAGAAATCAGGTGTACTTGTTGTAGTAGATCTAATCACAATCCGTTACATGTGAGTTTAAAATGTACAAGTGTAAAAAATGTAGTAATGTCGGCCACTTGTGAGGCAAAGACTGTTGCACCGTTCGAAACAGGGCTAAATTTTGAGGGGAAAAATATCAAAATGGTAATAGATACTTGAGCGGCTGTTACTGCCATGCCTGAATTAGTTTATAAATCTCGATTCTTATTTTTACCTCTTATAAGTACTAGCTTAAGACTAAAATCATATGGCGCAGAGGTACTGAATCCCCTAAGTATCATTACTAGTAACGTACGTTGGCGAGGTAAATAAATCGCTGGAAAATCCTGGTTGTAAAGAAAGGAAACAAATACTTGCTTGGAAAAGAATGATTATAAATGTTTGGCATTAATGTACGTGATCTTAATAGGATCGGAGTGGCAAAATGGCTGTTGCGAATTTTCAAAAGATACTTGAGCATGTGCTTCATAGCCTAAACTGTATAATACAATTTTTTATATGATGTAATCATCCCTGGGAAAACGAAAATGGAACACTAATCGACTATAGATAGAGTTTTTGATAGACTGCTAAAGACAGGCTTCAGATTGAATAAGGACAAATATAGTTTTTTCCTTAATTAAATGTAATATTTTGGCCATGTTTTTAGTAATGGCGGAATAAGATAAGATCTCGATAAACTTAAAACTCTGCGATATCCAGATATCTGAAAGATCAGAGACCAAAAACGCATCACATGTTCGAGCGTTTGCTGGATTAGCTAACTAATTTACTGTTTGTGAAAAATTAAACTTTTACATTGCCCCATACTTGAATTGACTAAAAAAGCTAAACATTTTGATTGGACTGATGAGTGTGAGAGGTTGTTCTCAAAAGCGAAGGAAGCTCTATTAAAGGGCGATGCTCTCACTTATTTCAATCAGAAATTGTCTATATAACTGTTCTGCGATGCCTATAACGTCCGGAACAAAATTGGTACATGTGTTGCGAAAAACATTTCGTGTGTATCACGCCTGCTTTCCAATACATAGCAAAATTCTCATACCTTATATTCTCCGTCTTCATTGGTTTCTGTACATCTCCCGTTGGAAAGCGCTCGCCAACGGGAGATGTACAGAAACCAATGAAGACGGAGAATATAAGTAATTGTAAGTATTTGCCGACAAGAATGAGAATTAAGGAAGAGCACCTATTAGCTCATATGATATGAATAAAAATGTTGTCTCCAAGAAAAATTATAAAAGTAAAACGGCCCAAAATCTCTGTAGGACATATTCCAGTACAATAAGATAAATGGTGTGAGTGGTACTTTGCTATCGATGAGAGGATTGTATGTCGGAGATACGTCCGGCCTTGACATCGACGGCTCACGTGGCGAATGCTGAAGGGGCACTGGACCTCTGATTCCCTTCCAGCTGCTGAGTGGCTTGCACTCAAGGGGCTGGAAGCCTTCTGAAGAAATCCAACTACTCTTACCTACTTGGAATAGCATGCTTACGCCGGTTTCCTTACACGCGAGTCTTTCTGAATCTTAACATTGTATCCCACCCTTGAACTGATTACCCGTAAGGAAATATAGCTGTTCGTTCACCTTAGTACTAAGACTCGGCTCTAGACAAATTTCAACGGATTCTCACCTATCTTACATTGGAGAAGCAAAAACTTTAATCTGTTCAGAGTTCCATATATATATANCGTCTTCATTGGTTTCTGTACATCTCCCGTTCGAAAGCGCTCGCCAACGGGAGATGTACAGAAACCAATGAAGACGGAGAATATAAGGTATGAGAGTTCTATATTCATTGGTGGTAGAAATAATAATAACCCTTTAGATTATTTACATAGCAAAATTATTCGGTTATACACAAAGAGGCACTGGCAATACATAGGGCTATAATAAACATTTATATACAGAGGACAAGCTCCCCCCAAGCCCCTCCTAGTGACAGATCACAGAATCCTAGTCACTTTATTTTGTGAGAAAAAGGGATCCTAGAAATGTCGGTAGGCTCCAACGGTGTGCTTGCTACCTCACAGGCATTGACCTCTCTCTTGTGTACACCAAAACTAGCTAAGCCCAGCAGATGGTTTTTTCAGATTGTCGTGTGAACAATCTCCCGAAATTAAAGTCGAAGCCGAGTAAGCTCACTGGTTGAATGATACCTTTCCAGTAAATTTGAAGAAAATGCGGTCGTTTACACGTACAGATCCTATTCTAAGTAAGATTTATCGATACATTCAAGAGGGTTGTCCTAATCCCGGCGAAGAAGACACCAAAGATTTATTCCAAAGTAAATTAGAGTTGATTGTTAAAGGTGCAATCATGCGGAGTTAGAGAGTTTACAGCGGAAAAAATGTTGCATCAGTTTAACAGTTACATATTGATTGACATCGGGTCCCAATTCAAGTCCTCAATAAACATCGATTTTTCTTCATACAATACTTCATAAAACTTATCAAGTCCCCTCCTTGTCATCCATATAGTAGTCCCCTCCTTATCATCGAGAATGCGGTAAAACCTTTAAAAAAAGACCCTCCCGAAATGCCAGAAGGTCCAGCTTGATCTCGGTTATCAGTTGGTTTCTTTTGCACTACAGAATCAATGTTCATGCAATGACAGGAGAAACCCCAGCAAAGCGAATGTTAGTACGAGAAGTTCGGACTAAGCTCCTGAGATATAAGATCAGGTGATTAAATATATTCGAATTTGTTTGACTACCAATGAAAGTTTTGCTTTCGTTCGAGCAAAAGGTTCATTCATTGATGCTAAGAACATATCAGCTTTAACTCGATAGTGATACCATGTGATTGTGATACCAATGTATGATAACAATGTGATAGTGATACCAATGTGTGATAGTGATAGTGATAGTGATACCAATGTGATAGCGATACCAAAGTGATAGTGACAGTGACACCATTTTATTCTAGTTTTGCTATATCTCCATCGGTAGGAATGAAAATAAATTAATAATATTATTGCAGATTCAAAAATCGCATAATAGCTAATAACATATGTTACATGGTTTATTTTTTCTTTAAACTGTTGCAACCGACCTAATAAACCATTTTGTGAGTATTAATGTGAGTGAGTTCAATTGAATTCAATCAATTCCCAGACATTTACATTATATAACATTTTTACGAATAACGCATATTAAGGAAGATGCTTATGAATGTAATTTAAAGGGATGTATGAGTCACCTTAATTTTAAATAAAAAATCAAATTCAGTATTTAAGCTTGTTCCTACAAACTGCAAAGTAATTTCGTTTTTTTCTTTTTTTAAATCAAATATGAGGAAAACTGCGTTTAGAGTAAGACCATAATCAATTATATATTCGTTATTTTTGGTACTATGAACTAATTATAAATTATAAATGGTATTATGCAATTTTAGAAATTTATGATTTATAACCTTTTTTTTTACAAAAGCACATAATGAGACAGAAAATTTCAAATGAGCGAGTTGGGTTGCGCCTCTTTCCTCCCAGTCATTCTGGAGTCGGCCTCAACTTTTCACATCATTGACTCAGTTTGCAAGATTAAATTTGCTATTTACTGTTATTTATGTCTTTCATTGTTCATAACATTCTTTGTATTGATTTATATAACTGTGGCGAGAATAAGCTTGTTTATATGATTTGATTTTATTATTTAGTTCTTTAAGACTTATTTGAATGCTTGAGTTATTAATTATTATTGATATGTAATTAAAGCAGCATTAAATAAAGCAAATAAAATTATTTATGCATTGCTAATATGTGCCATATAATTATTTTATTAGTTATAAATGAATTATTAGTTGTGTTATTTTATTATTAAGCCATTATCATTAGGCATTAAGGTTAATTTAAAATATCATCCCAAAAATAGTATAATAAAATACAAATTTTAGTTATAGAACATGGAGTAGAATCTACTTATTTTTTTAGATATGCCAGATACAAATGATTTCAGCGAACTCCAATGATTCAGCTTTTGAGGTTGTACTTATGACAAATTTTTTCAAATTTAGTCAGACCCTACCTACTAAATAACAAAAATGATAGTGACTCTAAACACACACTCACGAACCAACAAACGAACACTCATTCACATGGGTAAAAAGTTTAGCATATGAATATATATNACCCTAAATTGAATATTAAATCTTTTTTTTGAACTCGTACTTTAAAGTATTAGTAATACCCAACATTTTTCCCCAATAATAAACGACGCCTAATTTAAAAATTTTTAAAAAGAAAAACTGATATGTATATATGTACGCACACACATGACACACGTGTGTGTGTGTGTGTGTGTGTGTGTGTGTGCATATATACATATCAGTTTTTCTTTTTAAAAATTTTTAAATTAGGCGTCGTTTATTATTGGGGAAAAATGTTGGGTATTACTAATACTTTAAAGTACGAGTTCAAAAAAAAGATTTAATATTCAATTTAGGGTAGTGAAACTCAATAGGCATTTTTTAAATTGATAATAGACATATTTTAGGAGCTACACAATGAAATTTATATATCCACATTAACGCTCAACAGACCACAGATTAAAAATTTTCATCTTGAAATATGTGGTTTTAGTTACATAATAGGAATAGTAGCTATTGAATGAAAAATAGTTGGCTAAATTCATTTTTGAGCGAAATAGGAGAGGGGGATAACGCGAATATATAATAAAAATATTTATAAAGAATGATGCAGGGGAAATAGCTTAGTTCAATGAGTAACAATATAAACTTTTTAATAAATAGTTCTTATTTTAAAAAATGGATAAATCATTTTTTTATAAATGTCTGCTGAAACGAGATGTTTATAACATAATTATAATCTTTAATTTCTTTCTTTAATTAAAGCTGGCATTATAAATAAATAAGCATTTATTAGTGGCATTAACTGAAGATGACACATCGATATTGAAGACACGTGGCTTAAATACACAAAGGCAATGCAATTCATCTGCAAAGAGACATGTTTATTTTTTATCCCCGTCCTTATTGGGGTAGATAAATGAAAGGATCTCTTCCTGTTGGCCGTGAACCCGGCGGCTACACAGCTGGAATGTGCAGGGCCGGAATCCCCGTTGCGCTCGTACACAGCAATCCGATTCGCTGCGGCTGTTAAGAGCCAACAATTCCGAAGGCAGTCCCGACTTAATGGTGGCCGGGAGAAAGGTCACGGCCGCCAAGCACTCCCAATTCTGGGATTGTTGTGTTCCCATGTCCCTAACCTTGGGGAACACTTCGGAGTATTTAGGATGTATAGATATAGGGGTGGGAGGGAGTATGTGCTTACAGAAGTGATGACACGCATAAGAAAACAAGACTTTCTTCCCAAAAGGACATCTCTTGTCTTAGTAATAGCACACCGCTCCGGAAGGTAGATAGAGATGAGGAGTCCATGACAGAAATACTGTCACGCAGTATAAGCATAAGAGAACTAGACTTTCTTCCCAAAAGGACATCTCTTGTCTTAGCACACCGCTCCGGAAGGTATACAGAGATGAGGAATCCATGGCAGAAATACTGTCACGCAGTATAAGCATAAGAGAACAAGACTTTCTTCCCAAAAGGACATCTCTTGTCTTAGCACACCACTCCGGAAGGTATACAGAGATGAGGAGTCCATGACAGAAATACTGTCACGCAGTATAAGCTTAAGAGAACAAGACTTTCTTCCCAAAAGCTCCGGAAGGTATACAGAGATGAGGAGTAACGAAGTGGTTGGGATTGGAGCTCACAATGTCATACGGGCATGAACCATCCATTGGCTCAATTAATTTCAACGGATATAAGAAATAGATTCTTTAGCAGATTTTAAATCTAGCCAGAGTCATTCAATTTTGATTCGCTATGGTCCATTTTATATGAAATTTGAAAATATGTTAGCCACAATTGTATTTTGTTAAATATTATATTATATATTGAAATGGGGAGTTTTTTTAACCGTAATGTTAAAGAAACCGTAACGAGTAAAAGAAATCCCCCTCGCCTTCATGATAGTCCTGAAGATAGCTTACAATGTAAGCAGAAACGCTAGCAAGAAACGTTAGCAGATAATTTAAAAAATATTTTTTTAATTTAGTATTTTTTTTTGGATCAACCTTGACCGAACCCGAACATATTCTCTACGAATAATATCTAAGGTCAAAACAAAGCTCCCATATAGTAATTTTGAGTTTCTAGAACTTATATTTTTGATCATATGGAAAAATGAATACTTATAATACTCACTGGAGACATGTAGGGTATGCAGACGCCATCTCCTCCTCTTGCCAGAAGTACAACTGCCAAAAACAGAGAAGNTAATAAGTTTTAGGTAATAAAACATTTAAAATGAAATTCGATTTAAAACTGTTTTAAAAGTTTCTCTGATTTTTCATTATTATAATTTAAGAATAAGTCCATCCTATCCGTCTAAAGTAAATTAAATTCAAAAATCATATTTTTCTCACTCTTTGATTTCGTGTTAAAATAGATTTTCTGAATCACGAAGTAGACCAATGATAATTTATTAGCCGTTACCTGTTTCTCCTTGTTAGTGTATAAGTTCGAGTTATGAATGCTTAAGACAACATATACAATACCGATGCATAAAAATATTCATTTTATTATATGATATCATACAATTTACATAATATCAATTATATAACTAAACTTATCACAAACATCACACTCTTATTACAAATGTATTATAACAATATTTTAATCAAATGAAGGCTATATGTATATAAATTTGAAACACATACTGAACTTTAGTACCGTAAAGTACATTTTCAATTAGCTTGTTTTCAATCACATCCTAAAGAGTCAAAAGTTTGAAGAGCACATAATTTTCATTCATTCAAAACGACCCTTGTATGATAACCAAGCATTTAATTTAGACACGACTCACATTTGTATTTTAAATATTATTCTTGTACCATCTCACTATTGAGGGATATCTTATCAAATTATTGTCAGAATATTTTCATTATAAATATAGTATGGTTAAAATCAATTTTAATAAATTAAAATAAAGAGTATTGAGTCAGTTTGGTTCTGCAGTCTGAGATGTGACCAGTCTTATCTCACGCACAATACTTTGCAGCTGACTTATGCAAGATTTATGAAGTCTTATTATTTCTCAACCACAATACTCGAAGGCCATTCAACCATTAACCATGTGAACTCAACTTAGAACCTTTATTATTTATTTCAGTGTAATAAAAGAAACCGCAAGAATTCAAATGCACGATTAATTAAAAAACGAAAAATATCAATGCCCTAACATGTTGCATCAATCAAATGCACAGTCAACTCTTTTAGCTAATTAAAAATTAAATAATCTCTTAGCATGTAAATAAAAGTCTTACTGGAAATATACAAGATATTACACGTGGTTGGTCTGATAAAAAAAAAATACACTAATAGTATTATGATTAACAGCTTATAATTAAAACCGTTTTATACACAATATATTGTGATATTCATGATACCAAAATATTCATTATCAAAAACCCAATGCCTTTTCTCAGATCACTCCCCCATGTTTCGTACTCTCTGAAAATGTGTAAGACGTTCCATGACCGTCCCCCTAACTAACTCTCTCACCTGATCTCGTTGACTTGAATGACTGACAGACTATTTCCGAACACGCAAACTTATGACAGACTAAGAAATCCACTAAAAAACATATATATCTATGCAAATGACAATCCTACGCTCTAACACCATCCCTAAGGATGTTTCTGGAAAAAGACCAGACGTCTCCTAAGGCAATCGGTCTAGTCTAGTCATTTTGTACTGTAGTCAGCTAAAGAAAAGTACGTAACACAGGAGCTGTTTAATCATGTCTCAGCTCCTCTCTAGTGTAGGGGCACTGAAGTGTTTCTGACAAAGAAAAATATGGCGTATTTGCGGATTATTTGAAAATTTTCTTCCCTCCAATTGTGTCAAAATACTTTTTTGCTAGCAAATAAATGGACCTGAAAAGTGGATTTCCTGAAGTATAAGATTTTATTTAAATACTTTTATTTTTCAGCAATAAAAGTAAGTAAATCAAAAAAATTCTTCCCCCATAAGATTAGATAAGAGGTAACGAGAAAATTCTTTTAGTTAAAGAATATTTTACAGAAAATAATTTTTACTTAATCTTTTAATTTTATTCTTTACTTGCTTACTAATGGCCCAAACTATCCTGGTGAAGTTCCATGTTCGCCGTTTGAGTATCCATGGGTGTGAATAAGTGGCCAGGATCCCCCATGGTTTTATAAAAAGAAAATTTTTACTTATATCGGGATTAATTGTAATTTAAACTTATATATCTGTGTATTCAGCAATTATTATTAATTACCAGGCACAAGTAAAATACATTTGTGTCTATTCAGAACATTAAATATACACAAAGATTTGTAATATAATATTTATTGCTATATCCAATTAAAAAACTTAACAACGTTCATTGATCCTATACGTTTTTCAACGGAAGTCGATAAGATAATAGATAATCGCATCCGTCATTAAACTCATTACACTCTATATGCAATAAATTAATTGTTTCAATGACTATTATAAGATCATTCATGAAATGATAAATTTAGCATAAAATAGGACTTAGTGTTGAATTACAATCGAAAACTAATGCAAGACTGATTTTTTTTTTGTGCCAATGAAAATAGTTAAATATTAATTATACTTTATTTAAATAAATTTTTGCATTTTGTATGTAAATAGAGATTTTTTTTCTCGGATAGGTAGTTTACAGAATGTAGTTGTACAAATTCTGGTAAGCTACTCACTATTGGTAAATGTTCCATAACCATATTACAAAAATTTTCTGCAGCCTAAATTGTCCTAACTGTATCCATTTAGCCAACCGTTATTAACCATTTAACTAACTATTTTATGATTGATGCTAAAAGCGACGTTCTGGAATGGAATGATTCGATCTTTCTCGTTTTTTTTTTTTTTTTTTTTTTTTTTTTTTTTTTTTTTTTTTTTTTTTTTTTTNTTTTTTTTTTTCTGTTTTTGTTTTTTGGAAAAATTTAATAGATATTTTCAAGCAGCTGGCTGTGGCGTTAACAATCGAATGAATGCAATTGGCAAAGACCTCCATTAACAGCAAAATTACTTGTGAAAGAACGAACGAACCAATTATGGCACTGGTGTATACATGATCCCGATAAACATAACGTAACGAGCCGCTACTAAATTTTCTCTTTTCGGAACTGAAAAAAGCAAAACATGACGGAAAAGACCTTCGGAAATTTCCATTTTCACAGCACTATCACTTTTGACTGGGTATATGAATAAAACTATTTTTATAAATTAAAAGGGGCGCCGGGGTAGCTCTTGGGATCCTCGGGTAACACAATCCTGACGCTACAGGTTCAAATCCCGCCCTGGGCAAGATTTTATCTACAAATGGGTCATGGGTGTTTAGAAAGGGGTTTCAAACTGTAGATAGCTTCTCCCTATATTGCCCTTAGTAGTTGAATGAAAGGATAACATTTAAAAAAATATGTCTTTACTGAATAAGGAATATAAGAAATAAATTATATTTAAACCAATTTTTGAGATAAAACGAAATTGATTAAGCAGAAAAAAGAAAGAATAAAAGCGATGCCTAATTGACATAAGTTTTAAATAAAATAAATTCAATAACTAAAATACTGATAGAAAAATTTCGATCACACAGTTCCTGCAAGGCAAAAGTTTGTAAGATGAATCGAACTAATCTAAACTCGAATCCAATATGGAACAGTAACGATTTTTCTTTATAACACAAAATATATAAGATGGCTATTTGTAGAATGGCTCGGTCTTAGCTTTACTGGACAAGACAATTCAGAACATATTCTCCTGCATCGATGCTTATATAAAGGACAAATATATACATTACATTAGCTGCTTTCAATAATAAAATGTCTTTAAAAAAAATCCATTTTATTCCGCACTATAAGTAAATGGATTATGTCTGAAGTTGATTAGTTTTAGGAAATTCTTTATAATGCTCCTGTTTTAAATAGTTAAATGATATATGACCTCCTCTCTCCCCCCCCCCCAAAACCACTTCATCTTCTATCAACTGTCTTCCCTCCCTTTGACTACAGAGGGTACATGAAGGGAGCAGTAGGGAGTATCCTGGGTTTATGAATACCTTTTACAGATTTATCCTCGGTACTCCAAAAGATACTGGTATTTCTCTCAGATAAGCTGCATTAAAACGGCTCATTCCAGACTTTCATGGATTTGGTTGAGTCAACTGCTTGCCTTCCCTCTACTTCTCAAACTTTCCCTGGGTTCCTTGAGTCCTTTCTCCAGCTAACTACTTATCACTGGAGCCCAACTCGTCCTTTGACCGCTCATGTATAGTTCTTCCATATTTACCAATAACATCCTTCACTACAAGTTTTATACGTCCCCAGTCCAAATCCCTATAGACTTTTCCACATCAGCCCTTCAACAAGACGAATTATTTTTAATAAAACCTTTTATTTCCAATTTATTAACCTTTTTATTATTATTGCTACTGTAATTATTATAATTTTACATAATAAAAGTTCTCATATGTCAATTTACATGTAAATATTCTCAATTTATATTTTAGATTATATTTAACTATTTTAGTTAATTGTCTTTTATTTAATTAATAGAGAATAATTTTTTTTTGTTTTGTTTTTCCTGTTCTTTTAGTCGTAGGAAGAATTTTTTTGTTCACTGTTATTTTAAATTATTTATGATTTGCATGAAAAAGGAAGCCAATAATCCCATTCCCCAAAAAAATTAAAGAAAAAAGACCATTTGTTTCTAAATGAAAATGACTGTGGATGTGGCAGGTGAAAATCTCTTAGGTCATGACAGGCGCTTATGAATATATATAATATATATATGATATTGAAAAAGTATCTCGGGCCTATTTGAGAAAATTAAAAAAAAAAAAAATTAAAAACTGTCTTGCAAAAATTTTTTATGCTATGTAGATTCCCCAACCATTTTGGTTAACTAAAGTGGGTCCTAAAAATGCGTGAATGGCTAATTCGATGTTACAAAAGGAAAGCTATAATGAAGAGATCGGATTACAGCTCTAAAGGAAGATCTAGTCCAACAGATAGGGTTACAGGAGTGGGGGCCTGCGTCAAATTTCGTAGATTTACTTTAAAATTCTTCTTTAGTTAGCATTATTCTTCAAAGCCATTGTAAAAAATTCATTCTACTCTAATTATTTCTAATAAATATTTATGGTATCATTACTAATAATAAGTAGGATATAAAAGATTTTGTCTGTTTTATACTAGTCTCTCTCCCGCCACTCCAACCCCGCTGAAATTAAGAAATATAAAACAAGGTTCTCCCACAAGTTAACAGGCCAGTCTTTGTAAAACCATCTTTATTTTTGACAGCAGAGCACTTCCAAGATCAAGGATATCACCATCCTGAAGCAGGAATCTCTGAATTTCAGGGTATCAAAGAGAGATCTTTAGTAATATTTTCTAAAATAAAGTAACTTTCAAGGCTCTATCTGACGCAAAGGCTGCGAGATTCGTGAGCACTGGTAATCTTAAATCTTAAACACATTTAGCCGTAAAAAATTTCTACAAAAATTTTACGAACATTGAAATGTATTCATATTAAAACTTCGCTCCAAATAATGTTATAAATTGTGTTGAAACTTTCAAACAAATATTATACGAATATATTTTCTGAATTCTTTTCTAAAATATCAAGTCTTCAAGCTACTAAAAACAAATGTAATAGTTTCAAAATTAAGCATTAACATGTTATATTTATAATTAGAATGCACAATAAAATAAAATAAGGGATTGACAAGAAAACATTTTACGATATGAAAATCGACAAACACACACAAATATATATATATATATAATTTGTTTATTGATGTTTTAGTCACATGANTATATATATACATATATAAAAGAAAAAATGAAATACGTCTAGTCATTTTGTACTTTAGTCAGCTAAAGAAAAGTACTTAACGCAGGAGCTGTTTAATCATGGCGAATTTCGCTAATCGATCTTTTCCTAAAATTGGACAGTATTAAGATAAATACAAATTTCAATTATGGTCTTAAATATATTTCTCAATGTATGATACAAGTAAAAATTTATAAAGTATAAAGGTATGCTTAATGATGCTAACACCTATTAAATGCTTCAATTAATTTTTTTTTTTTTGTGAACCCACCCCCTGCAACTCTCTTATCCGATTTGATTTGTTAAAAATATATTCAAATTTAAAAAAAAAATCAAACTTTGTTAAAGAAATTATAAAGAAATCAAAAGGGTTCAAGTAACACCTTGTACATCTTCTTTCTAGGAGACACCTTACTTCTAAGGTAAGGTGACCGAAGCTTCTACTGCATTCGGAGTTAAGAAAATATATAAAAACTTTCTAAATGCCTCTAATGAGAACTCAATAGCTTCTTATTAGATGTGTTTTTTATTTGGGGTTCGGTCAAGGTAGATAAAAAAAGAAATATATAAATTTTTAAAAAATGAGTATTTTTTAAAATTATCTGCCGACGTTTCAGTTTACATTGTAAGCCATCTTCAAGGCTATCATGAAGACGAAGTCAAGAAAATGTGAACTTAGGGACAGGACGTCCCCTCTCTTCTTCATAGCCCTGAATATGGCTTACGATGTAAGCTAAAACGTCTGCAGATAATTTAAAAAAATACAATTTTTTTTTCATTTGTATTTTTTGGATCAACTTTGACCGAACCTTAGCAAAAAAAATATCTTATAATAATATCTACGGTCAAAAAACTCTCCATTTAAACTCAATAGCTTATATTCAAAATGAGAGTTTGTTGACCGTAGATATTATTCTAAGATGATGGAAATGTGTACTTAGGGACAGGACGTCCTCTCTCATCTTCATGATAGCCCTGAAGATGGCTTACAATGTAAGCCGAAACATTGGCAGATAATCCTTCATTAAAAAAATACATTTTTTTAATTTGTGTTTTTCAATAGCTTATATTTAGTGTATTATTCTATTCGGTGAAAAATTATTTTATTAAATTCCTTTAAAATTTTTCTTCCTAATCTTAAAGCGAAATCAAAAAGTAGATTTTATTTAATGAAAACACACCTATAACGAGAATAGCACTTATAAACATACCTATTTCACTCATAATAAAGCAGAGTAAAAACACGTTGAGGAACTTCACAGCCTGAGAGCACGTTGACTAAGTAGCCCAAAAAGGACATTATTCTTTTGTTGGCCAAAAAAGGACTGGTTCTCACTGAATAAGAACAAAGAGAACGGACTGAAGCTTCCGCGCCCATTCATGTAAGATCCTTATCATCTGATGGACAACGTTCAGCCCAAGAACTTATCTCATTAGATGATAGACTAACTTTGTAACAGCTTTGTTCTGGAAAGTCTATATAAGCAGGGGATAGATTACAGAGTAGGATGATGACTAGTAGATTTTATTGTGATCTAATTCAAAATTGTTAACTCTAATTACTATAATTGATTCAAGGAACATCTAAAAGGGTGTTAGTGTAACAAAGAAGTATTAATTAGTTAGATCGATAGCGTTATCTTTTATTTTCATTGCCATTGTTTATAAGAACTTTCTTTCTGGAGTGTTCTATTCCTCGTTTCATTGGTGCAGTCCTCTATTCATTTGTTTTCATTAGCACCATGTAGCCCACATGCTTTGCTCAGCACTGTTCTTAAGAAATATTTGTGGGTATTTGAGCTTTTAAGGTCATATGAACTCCACTCCTCACAAATATAAAACCTCAGGGGGGCGTTAGGCTTCAGAAGAGGGTGTAGGGTGGAGCGGCGCTCAATGATCCAAGTTTTTAAATTCATCCTTATTGTACGCCTTTTGCAAAATATAAATATAAATAATATATTTTCTCATCTATTCTTTTTCATTTTGTCTTATTCACTTGTAAGGGAGAAAAATACCCTTACACTAACGATTAGATATCCATAAGGGATGACCAAATACTGTATGTTGCTATGCATATACGATACGAGCAATGTTTGATGAAGACAGGAACTGGTAATTTTGATACTAGTATAAAACGGTCCTAACTAAAGGAACTCCTGAGGGTAGAAGCTCATTAGATTCTCAAGGAAAATTTAAAAAAACATTTGTATAGATGTATTTTATATGCAAGTATGATTTGAGTATGATTTTCTATGTTGTTACCCCTTTTTCAACGCTAGATCGAGATCAAATTTGAACAATTTAATATTTTATAAACCTTAAAATTAAAGAAATTAGAGGCTGACGCCGGATCTGCAGAAACTAAGCGAATTCCACGACGTTACAGAGTTGATGCAATTTTTATTTGAAATTTGAATGTCATTTAACACCACAAATCAGGGCTCAGCTTCATTGCCCAAAACTATATACATACATGTATACATAATACATTTATTTTCTTTCCACTTGACTAGTATTCAACTGATTTCGCTCCATAACGAACTCGCCCTTGTACTTTACATTTAAAAGCGATATATCTAATTTATTTGAGTAAACAAATGATTTCGACTTGTGAGCACAAAGACAGAAACACACACCAAATAGAGAGCATTTATGAACATTCAGGAAGCAGGAAATTTCCCAACAACTAAATTTCTTTTGGAATATTCGATAATAGAATAGTACAGGATGCGCTATTGTGTAAGTCGCCATTCCTGTATTATACTGTCCTATACTATTCTGAAGTCTAGCTGTACTCTCAAAGTTCTGGTCATCAAAGAACTATTTTCTTAAGGAACCAGAAAAGAATTACCTTCATCCAGTATTTTACTCTGAAATCAATATCACTCGAAGGTTTTACTGGTTGCAAGCGATCACTTTTAGCTTAATAATGGTTATTTGTTGAATATCGTCCAGTGAGTAAGGGTGAGACACCCACATTTATCTTAATTTCTAGACGCCCATTCCTATATTATTTCTATAAAAATAAATTAGGAAAGGATCTCAATTGTGAATTTTATTCTAGACAGTACTTAAAATTGATTCCTCCACAAATCAAGATAAGAATGGCTATACTCATTACTTTTTTATTAGGTTCATTTCTTTTTTAACTTTAGCAAATTATTACTTAAACTGTATTATTTCGCTTTTTTTTTTTTTTTTTTTTTTTTTTTTTTTTTTTTTTTTTTTTTTTTTTTTTTTTTTTTTTTTTTTTTTNTTTTTTTTTTTTTTTTTTTTTTTTTTTTTTTTTTTTTTTTTTTTTTTTTTTTTTTTTTTTTTTTTTTTTTTTTTTGCATTGTTCTTATTATTCTGTTATTAAGGGCGTTTTTACTTTATTTTCTTCCATAGGTATGTAAATCCTTTTATGTTTAAACTTATCTTTTTAGGATCATACAACTTAAATAATCATATAAAACTCACGATAAACTTTAAATTGACTATGAATGAAGGCTTCAATTGAATGCATTTTAATACTGCCTAGTTCAATTAAAATATCATCCCTTTTGAAAGAAAAAAAAATTACCATTTTCTTCGATTTATAAAGTGTTAAAAAAATTAAGTGATTAGATAAAATAAATACGACTGAAAATAAGTCAATAGATCAGTTGAATTAAAGTTGATTCGATACTATAAAATAATGTGCTGATAGTTATAAAACTAATTAGATTATTTCTTTTACCTATATAGTCATAAAAAACAAAAAAAAAAAATTACACATTTTGAGCATTCGACAATTTAGAATATAATAAGAAGACGTTAAAGAATTTGTAATATGGTGTTAGAATATTAATTTGGGCCAAACTAATTTTTCTCCCCATTAATAAGTATAGACTTTAAAATGGAACTAACTAATCTTTTAGCTGTTAAAATATACTAAATTTAAATAATACATAGTTATTTTAAATACATTAGATTAGTAATTTTAAGTTACGTTATACTTCTTTTTTATTTTGAAAAAAAGGTGGTACCTTGGATTTGAATGCAGCCTATAGACTTTTTTCAGAAAGGAAAATAATTTATCTGAAGTATGTTTTTTAATTATCTGTATTCGTATATTATCTTATTCCCATGGGGGTTTTGTAAGAGAACTATTACAAATAATAATACTTTTCTTCAGAATGTACGGTTAATTTATAAAGCCAGGTAGGAATAGACTATATTCGTTTTCATGAGGCGAAATGTAAGCTTATAAACTTCTTTCAAGCATAAACTCCCAGATAGATATGGATGACGCAGAATGAAGGGTACCGACGTGACTAAGGAGGGGTTCGTTGCACCCGATGGCCAGCTGCAGACGAAGGAGGAAGCCATGGTGTGCAAGTAAACATGGAATGCATCTGCCTAGTTGGCCCCAGCCAGAGGAAGGGACCTTCCAGGGCCTATATACGGTGTTCCTTATCTCCCAGACATAGTTCAGCTATTAGTCAACTGCCTCACACCCTTCAGGGGCTGGAAATGTATTGCAAGATACTTATAAAGCTTAATGGAGGAATTTAAATGAGACAATACATTAGGAGGGAACCTTCACACCATGATGTCGTAACGGAAAGGTTGATTTCAGACCATTTACAAGCTGCGTAAGTGTCCGCTCAAGATTACAAAATGCATATAATTCAAGCTCAAATTGTTAGTTAAATCATAGAAGGAAAGAGCTAGCTGTGAGATTGAGAGTGAGACTTAATAATCATAGCCCTAAATCTTACTTTTTGTCCCAAAGTTCAAATTGTGTAGGCTCAGAGATCAAGTTATATATTTCAGTTCATGAATAGCACTATAAACCTTTCTTGACCAAGGAATATACACTATGATATGTTACACAGCGGACAACAGGGCGTTACTTTCAGTATCTGTTCAATCTGTTCAATGAGCATAATCATACATCCTTCAAGTACTTGATTTGGTGTGGCGCCAATGCGAATATATAAAAAAACTTATTTGATTTTTCTACTGGTGATTAGCCGACACCCAGCATAGACTTCAATATAGAATATTACTATAAATGGATTACTTATGTCTTATACTCGATTACTTGTCTGCTAGAGTATCGAGGCAACGGTAGTTAACAAAGGGTAGGAAATAGGAAGAGGTAGAAATAGAAGTTTTTAAGATAATGAAATCTATATAAATCATTCGTTAACCACATATAAATACGTATATAAAGGACGTTTAATTAGTGAATATATGTATTATGAGCTTTAGACAAAACATTAGATAAATGAAAACTGAATCATGGATTGGCCAATTTCCAAGAAATTCTGCCACACTTTAAACCCTACAATTCATTCATTTGTTTTAAAAAAGATAATTAATAATTTAAATTAGAATTCAAATTGTTAAAATAGCTGTAATAATTATTATAAACATTATAAATGTATGCATGTTGAGGGTTGAAGGGAATTAGATGTATCTGTGACTTTCTTTTCTTATCATTTGAATTTGAATAGCCGATTCAACTATTTTTTTCTGAAACACTTTTAAAGATTCAGAAGAGTCTGTTTAAATTCTTTATTCATGGTTGAACAGGAACATGACATGCATACATTTCATAAATAAAAAGATACATAGTGACAATGAAATCGATACTCACCAGCCGAAGCAGCGTTCAAAAATAAACAGATCTAACCTGAAAACAAATATACAGTGAGAAGCGAAATTCATATATGCTGAAGTAACTTCTTTTTTTTTTTAAATAAGCATAAAGGATAGCAACTTGCTTCCTTTTCAACCACCTAAGGTCATGGAGGGTGGTTGCTATCCTATTCTAAGGTTCCCTTCAAAGGCTCAGGGCAAGATATTATTCTCTGTAGAATGCGTGCCTTAGCTTATGACTTGAACATAAGAGTTGCTTGAGAGTGAAAAGTAATTAATATAACTATAATTACCCTACATCTTTTACGATACAAGATTAATTGCAAAAACAATAAAATCTTGAATTATAAAAGCTACATAAATTAAATAAGAATTAAATAATATTCAGAGTGTTGGTATATATATATATTTGTGTAGAAGTATGTGTATATATACGAATCTGAGAATAATTATTGCTTAAAGAAAGTATTAAATTTTGACCAGAATATCGAGAGATATTAGTAAAATCAGATAAAATCTGGAATAAACCGTCTATATCCCTTTTATATATTATATAAGACTGGAATATATCTATCAAGAGTAAATATAGAAAAGTCCTTCACACAAAAGCTGTATAATCTAAGCAGATATCCCATGTTTTATGAAAGATGGAAATGAGTTAGATGAAATAAGGAAATTCAATTTACAAGCCAAAGAGACCAATAGGGGAAAAATTTATGAGCACTAAATCTTGTTGGTTAGAAAACTAAAGTTACTGGCCAGGAAGGTAGAGTTGCTACTCCATTCCTAAATTACATATTTTATTACTGTTTTCCGTAAATGTTGTAGAACTTAAATTATAAAATTAGATTCATCACCTGTTATGATCAGTAAACTTTTCCCTGGCTCAAATTACAACGAAGATACAGTTTAAACCAAAAATTGTAATTATTAAAAAACCCTTAATTAGTAAATTAGTACTGATACTGTATTATTCTTGATACAGGCATAAATTAAATTTCGTAATTTTTACATTGAAATATGAAAAAGGATAGCAAAAAGAGAATAAAATAATAGGTCAATGGCAATTTTTTTACATGACCTTTAGCCAGAAATTTAATATTTTTAAATTGACCTCAATTTAACATTTGTTTGTTACTTTACCATACACAAAAGAAAAAAACAAAAACAAAAAAAAAAACATTAAATTATAGATTACAAGTATTATATATAAAATAAATTAAGAAAAAAAAAAGGTATTTTAATTTTTTTTTCTTTTATTAGAAAAGTACTGATTCCATGTTAATGTACTGATTTTGCAACAGGATGTTACAATAAAACCTACCAATAGAGATATGTATAGCTCCATATCTAGTCGGCCTGACATTGACCCGGCCATGAAGTATTTCTGCCCAGCCATTCATGCGTGATTTAATCTCCCCCCCCCCCTCCAGGCCTTCGGATCTAGCTGACCGTTTCCTTTCAAATATGTCATTCTCAATGGTAGCGGGGTTGGGAATGAAGACATTAGTGGTAGTTCCTCACCAGCCAATAGCATCCTTTCCCTAAACCTGGCACCTGAAGTAAACGACATTGTGGCGAGCGTTCGAATATGTTGGGTTTCAGCATTTTAGCTGATTCCCATGGGATGTTGGTTTCAGGTTTAGCGCATTTTAGCCAAGTAAGTTATCCATACTTTTAGAATGATCTTCAAACGTGAACTAATTCAACGCAGAGGAGGTAGAAGCAGTAGTTTCGCAGAGTTATGAAGTTGATTTTCTATATTTGTCTAATTAACATCGAATATTAACTACGTATTTTTGTGAAATACAGTCTCTTGGTACAGTAGATTTTTGATAATTTTTTCGACACTCTCTTTGATTTCACCCGCTATACAAAAAAAATGAGAGAGACTAAAATTTCTACACACACACTTACGTGTACGTAATAAAATTTTGCATGTAGCATTTAAATTTGAAACGAATGACCAAGTTCATTATTAGGATTGGGTAATTAATTACCTACAATGTGCGCTTAAAACACGCTTTACTATGAATCATGCGTAAAATTCAAAATTAAATTTAACACAGGTTTTTTTATTGCTAAAAGACATATTTTTAAAGAGGACCACAGCTAAAAAGGGGAAATAGAAGTGGGGGTTTACTTGAACCAAAAATTTTGAACTTTGCAGCCTAGAAGCCGCAATTAGCAGTTTTTTATTTCGTTTTTTTTTTAATAATAATTTTCCATGTCGCTTTTACATTTAATTTGAAAGAGGAAGTCGTCAGGGAGCGAAATTGAAAGAACAGGAGTGGGGGTTACCTGAAATGATAAGTATGAGTAAGAAAAAAGTTTTTTTCAATTTGAAGTGTGTAAAATCTACTTTAATAAAGTAATTAACTAACTTATAGTTAGAGTAATTAAACTCAACAAACACCTTTTTAGTGGTTATGGAAATATTTTATAATTAGTAAGGAGTGAGGGTTAACCTATATCATACATGTCAATTTTAAGGTTCATAAACCCGAATAATTTGTTTTCTGCTGAAATCATTGTTTTGCTAAATCAAACAAATAGGACTGGGGAATTACCTAAAATGTTTTGTTTATTGCAACGAAGCTGCACTTATATTGATTTAATGATAAAATATGTACTTCGTAGATATAGTGGAACACATGATACGAAATGTTTAAATGCAAAAATCTTATTTTAAAGGAATCTTAAAACAAATAGAGCGAACCATTTAACAAAAAAATTTTTACATGCTTTCAGAACCAAGTTTTAAAACCGTTTTTCATTTTTTTTTAATTTAAAAAAATATAATTAACATTTTTCTAAAGTTTAAATAGAGAATTTATTTAAATTAATTTCATTTATCAAATTTATTCTTTGAGAAATGGTTCTAATATTGTGAACAATATCGCTTGTAATACTGAGCTCGCTTCATATGCAAATAGTCTTGTTGACTAAAAATGCTTTTTCACCCCGGGGTATTTGGCGTTTTGAAAAAACAAACAAATGGTATATGTGAAATCTTATTCTTCTAAGTTATATTTATGGCCAGTTCCATCGAAATCTTATAAGAAGTTTTATATTGGCTACGGTAATCCTATTCAGGACACATGTTTTTTTCATAGATATTGGTGACCATTGTCTAACAAATCTAGAAGAAACAACATCTCTATTTGTCTAGCAATTTCTAACCAGCAATTTTTTTACCATGTAATTTTTATTCATAGGACAGAAAAAACAAACATGGAAATGTTTAAGCAAAAGTTCCTAAGCCAGGAAAGGATCGGGCTGAGAAATATCCAAGGGAGCGCACACTTGAGATTGTGCTTGCTTGACGATGGTGAAACACGAGGGTCCGAGCTGACAGAAGGATTCTCTACCTAGCTCAATGACTGTATGGTTGAAAGAAGCAGATATCTATGAATAGCCCACATTTTACGAGGGCTTAACGAAATGTTATCGCTCCTACATTGGAGAAAAGTGATAGACGCCAATCAAGATACCAGCAGCTCCTCCACGCCTTTCCGGCCAAGTATTTAACTATGTTTTAACAATGATGACTTGAACTTGAAAGGGAAGCAGGGGCTTCTTATATGTATCCCCAATTACCCCATTCCCTAAACATAAGATTTTGTAAAAGGAAGTGTTATTTATTGGTTGGCAAATATTTATATGGAGAGATTCAGCTGAGAAATATACCGGAGGTTCAAAATTGCTGTGGACAGCGGTTCAGATTTCATAACGGAATTTCACTATAATTATGGAGGGCACGGTCTAATAATTATAATTTTTGTCACCTGCCTAACGTAACACAGCAACCTGCCAAAATAAATGGCTGGGAAAGAATCAAAGACCTTCGTGGATTTTTTGCTTTTTACTTTATATCATTAAAAACACACAAACTGATGTAAAAGTCCGGTAAAGGTTAATCACGGGTAAATAATTTTAATTTATTTATGTTTAATATATAACATAAACTGTTATTTAACTATAACCTTTAATTTTAATAAGATATCCTCATCTGAAAATACATTTATGTATGTAAGTGTATGTGTATATATATATATTTATATATACATAACCACATGTGTGTGTGTTTGTGTGTGTGTATGTCAGAAAACCACTATTTAACTGACATAAGTAATCATCTAGTGCTAAAGTTCGTAAGGTTTATGGTATTACATGTAAAAAATTATACTTTATGTTATTGGTTATTGAGGATTTTGGTCTAATAATTTTGTACAACAATTTAGTCTAGGCCAGTATTTTGAAAATATGTTTTCTCTTTATCACGCATGAAAATACACAAACACAAGAAATTTGGAATTTTTAATAATTACTATTTATAAAGTTAATAAAACTAATATCATAATAATCATAATAACTAAGTATCATTTACTATTTGTCACATATTTGTAATTACAAATACTTTTTATTTATTTATAGTTATTGTTATGAAATTCAGTTAACTTACCAAGACTGATGAGTTAGTTTGTTAGAGCAAAGTCTAGTAGAACTGAAATCAAAATATAACCTAACTAAGGTGTAACCTAGCCTCTTATCAATGTAACCATAGTCAGAAGTACTTTTAACAATTACAGATCTATCTTCATTCTATAAACTAATTATAATGTTTTTATAAACTAAAATATATTTATTAAAATTTTATCCAGAATATATAGGAGAGACCATCTAATATATCAGGCCACAAGTGTGATACGAAGTTAAATAAAAATAGTAGCGCAATAGTCCAACACACTTTAGAGATTTATAGACAAAATTAAATGACTATTTAAAGAAATATTTTGAAATAAGTATAAACAAAAATATATGTAATAAACAAATAAATGTAGATAAACTAAGCTCAATTTTTGTAATATTGTAAATAAGGCTTAATATAGTTCATCCTAGTTTTAATATCATTGTATAGACAATTATATATTTTCATATATTATATGAAATATCATACATTTATTTATCACTTCAATTGTAAATTTATACCTTGTAGTATTCTATATTTTGATTAAGTTTTAATAAATAAATTTATTTTTGTATTATAATTAGTTTAGAAAATGTTCCAATTTTAGTATATGTGAGTATATCTGTATTTGTGAAAAGCACTATTATACTGGATATGGTTAAATTGAATAGAGGGTACGATATATTAAATATTCATGTGCAGTTTTACAAGTTTTAATTCTAAGAACTTATTAGTCATGGTTAACTGAAATTTTAAAATAATTACTATGAATAAACAAAAAATGTGTTATATGTGACGAATTGAAAATGTTTCATAATAGTTTNTATTATAAATTATAAATTGATTGTTTATTTTCAGCTCTGATAAAATAAAAACATATTCTCGAAATATCAGCCTAGAATAAATTGTACAAAATTATTAAACCAAAATTCTCAAAACCAAATTTATCTGAAAGCCTGGTTGATAGTGTGAGTTATGTTATATATATATACAAATATATCTTTTTATTTTTCTTCTCATATATAAATTTTTCAAGAAATCTGTTATGTGAAAAACTTCAGTATTCCTTATGAGAACCTAGATTTCATCTAATTTACTTAAGTAAAATAGTACAACCAGATATTACATATGCCGAAATCTTCATTTTTCCACTCAAAAAGTGACGTTTTATTATGATGTTAGTGGTTTCTTTAACAAGAAAATTTAATTTTTGAAATTCAAATTTTTATGCAAATAAAAAGCGTTTATAGGTTTATCATTAGATGTTTTTGTTGGTGTTCGGTCAAGGTAGATCCAAAAAAAACAATTTTAAAAATGTGTATTTTTTTTAAATTATCTGCTAACGTTTCGGCTTACATTGTAAGCCATCTTCAGAGCTATCCTGGTTTTCAGTCATGAAGATGGGATGTTGAAGACACGACGTTTTCTTTGGCCTTCATGATAGCTCTGAAGATGGCTTACAATATAAGCCGAAACGTTAGCAGATAATTTTTAAAAAATACATATTTTATAAATTCGTATTTTTCGGATCTACCTTGACCGAACCCCCCAAAAAACATCTGATAAAAATATCTACGGTCAAAAAAACCTTCCATATGAGTTTATAAGTTTATTTTCGTATAATGTTACTGTAACTGAGAAAAATCTAAAAATATACTTTTTAAGTGATTTAGCCACCCATTCAACCATTTAGGGTCATTAAGTGAAAGTAACCGCTGTCTACATCTTCTGTAGACTATTTAAAACCGAAAACTCTCTGTGAAACCTCCTTCCAAAACTACCCTATACTATAGATGCCCCTGATCAAATGAACTGAATCCATTTTCTAAGAAACCCTTAGACAATGGACACATTTAAAACCATAACCCAAAAACTACAGGAAGAATGTCATTAAACAATGACATGATTCACAACCCCAGGCTACTGAAGTAAGACAAACTATAAAATATTATCGACATTATATTCTCATCTACGAGGAATATCCTGACATTTACCTTATATTTTTAAGTCGCACGTATGCAGGAAGTAGGACATTGAAGTTATCTTTAAAAGACAACAGATTTTGAACGTTTAAATGCAAACTCTTGCATTTTTGCATTACCAAACCAATAGTTGGCAAAAGTCCATTACTAAATAGTGGAACCAATTGAGAAAGGGCAATGCCTCAAAAGCATTCTTTTGAAAAGGCATCTCCGTAAAAAAAAAAAAAAAAAAACCTAAATCCCTTTGTTTCGAAATGCTGAGTGGTTAGGCAACCTTAGTTTGACTTAGCTTGATCTCTAAGCTGATACTTAGTTGCAGCTTATGACGCGATAAATCTTGGCTTACGAGAGTTGGGAAAGATATCTCCGTGATAATAGGCAAGGACGTGGCTAAATCATTAACCCGATCGCATGCGTTAGTCGGCGGAAGGTGTGTATCCATTAGCAAGGAAGAGGATAAAGAAAATGTCCTTGGGAATGGAGAAGGGTTAAAACCGAATACATATCTTACTTTGCCAATATTTAACTAGCTAATAATAGTTATTCATACGTATTTCAATGGGGGAGGATTTGTGTTAAAATTTAGACTTTAATGATGTTCTTCTGAACGTTTGAATGCATTAAAAATTGTATCCGTCAAGCAGGAGCTGCTTAATCTAAATAATGAAATAATAATTCATAGTATATGGTAGAATTTGGTTTCAATTTTTTACAAAAAATCTTTTTGTAGTAAAAACCGACACCATACTCGAATTTTTTTTTCTTTCTTAATTTTGTGGAATATATATTATACATATATTGACATATATACAGTCCCAAATGTTATCAAAATCGGTTGTCTTTTCCGGCAAATTTTTAAAATTTTAGATTTTATGAATGTTAAAAAGCAGAAAAAGAGACAGTTATAATTCTTATTTTTAAGGTTGATTACGATAGTACAATTTCTATTAGGTATATTTTTCAATGAAAATTAGAAAAAGTTACTAACTGAAAAAAAATTCATTGATAAGTTAGTTTTTACAAGTCTGCAAAACAAGTATATATGCACGCTAAATTAAATATAGTTATATTCACTAGGCCTAACGTGAATAAAAATAAATAATAGTAAAATAATAATAATAAAATGACCATAAAACAATGGAGTTTAATAAAGATACGACCTCTGATACGAGGAGACATTCCCGAAAAATTTCGTATCTGCTGAGTGACTGGCAGCTTTATACAACCTTGACTTACAGTCATTATTCACTTAAATCATTTTTTATTTAATGGAGAACGCCATCCAGACTGAATTTATTAATAAAGGCGGAGTATTGTGTGGGTGTAGGATATGGGCGAGAAGCCCACTGCTATTCGGCCTACAGATGAATTAATTGCCTCCGAAGTGAGCTAGCGCATATCCCATTTTCGGTGGTCATTCCATGGGATTTGGCTCGGAAAGGAATTGCAGTAACATCTGTTAGACCTTGCTTCACGAAACCTGATCTTTTCCCATAAAATGAGTATGTTTCAGTAAAACGGTCAGTTTTATAATATTCATATATTAGTTTTAGTTATCAAATTTAGAAGAATTATTAATCCATTGAATTACAAATTGTACTCCAAAAAGCACAAATATTAATACCTAATAAATTAATGTATGATATGCAAAATAATTTATAATGCACATTGACATTGCTCCAACATCACCGATGTACTCCACAAAGAATTTACTGCTTTAAATTCCTAACTTCAGATATACTCCTCTGGATTAAATTGAATTTTTGAAAGCCTAACTGCCGAGGTAGCATGGTTTATTGTGATTTAATGGGTCTTTATATCTTATGATTAATAGATCTAGTTTAACGCGAGAGAAACAAAAGATCGAATGTTAAGAGTTAAAGCGAAATTCAGCAACCAATGGGCTTGCGACTGAACTTAAATTGTTTTCAGACTGAATACTTTTATAAGTAGTGAGCCATTTAAAGTTTTTTAACCAAAGGAAGTGCAACAGAACTGGTGCAATTTGACTTCAAGCTATCAAGTTTTAAATCACGTTATAAGGACAGTGCATTCTTCGCTTAGGGTCATTTATTTCGCTTCTACAAAGACAGGGTAAGAGGTGGCACTGAGGGTACTAAATAGCGCGAAGGATAAGAGGAGGAGTGGTGACAGGACAAAGAGGGGTGGACAGAGGAAGGTGGAGGACGGGAAATAAGAAGAATGGTGAGGACCACCGCGGGTGTCGCTGGAGGGGTCGACGACTCTGCCTCAGAGCTCCCGTCCGCAGAATGAGACCGAGGCAGTACTGGCTCCATTGAAACAGCCCCTCGAAGGGGTTGTACTGAAACATAGTCGGTCAAACAGCTTCTTACACCCTCTAGCGCCCTCGAGTGGCTTTAGAGATTTTGGGGAACTTCAGCTAGACTCCAGAGACCCAGACAGGCATGCTCGTCGGCTTAGTCCTCAAACAGTTATTCAAGAAATTTACCATACAAGCCATTCTCCCTCATCAACACATATTTTGACTGATAATAGTAAGAATGTTGCTATTATTTAAATAATTTTAAATTCTAGCTACTGTTTTTTGATATCCTGAGTTTTGTTATGGAATGTTCAGTGTCTTTTTGGTTATTTGTTAATCTTTAATTCTCTGCTCATGGCTTAAAAAAAAAAAAAAAATCAAGTACTCCTTACTTGAATCACAATTCATTTCTGATGAAGTTTGATTGAAATACCAAATCACGAAAATGAAAAGCTATTTTATATTTTCCCATTAGTTTTATTTTCAGTAGATATTATATCCATGAGCGCGGGCAAAAAGACAAAGAGAAGTTTTTTCTAAATCATTGTGCTCCTTCAGTTTAGGGGGTCAATTGGACTAGACCCCAATGAAAATTTGGAAAAGTTACAAAGAAATACATTTGGTCATGTTTATTTTATTAACCTAGTGAAATTTTCAATAGCTCAAATCATTAAAAAGAATTCACTCAGTATAACATTTTCAAATTCGACCGAAATATAACTAAGTACGATTGGATCGACTTCATTAATGACGATTTTTTTAAATTTATGTTAGCGTTTCATACAACCATTTAGAGTCATGGTGGGAGGGGCTATCTGGAGGTAGCCGTCCCATTCTAAGCACCCATAGCTCAGGAAAGCCTTTTACTAATAAATGAAAGATTGCACTGGGCGGGATTCCAAGCCGCAGCGGCAGGATTACGAGACCCGAACGGATCCCATGAGCTACACTGGCGCCCCTAATGATAATTTTAAATCCTTCGAAATCATATGTAATATATTAGAAAGCAAAATAAATTAACTTGGTGAAACGTATAAATATTAATCAACAATTAATGAGAGGGAATAAAATAAAAAATCTATCGGTCCCAGCCAGGAATCGAACCTAGATCTCCTGCTATCCGGGCCGGCGTGCTAAGCCATTACACCACCAGGACGAGCTAGATATCTCATTAAATTCCCTCTACACTAGCGAGAGCCTAACCCACGAGAAAGACGAGAACTTCGTCTTAAACTCGAAGGAGCTGACATTGTCAAGCTATTTGTCGACTCTCGTCATTTATTTTATTTAATTTTTCTTTATAAAATATTTATTTGGTTGTGGTTTATTATCCCACGTAAATTTTACGTGGGATAATAAACCACAACCAAATAAATATTTTGTAAAGATAAATATTAGTGTTTACGTTAAGTATTAAATTCATATATTTTAATTGATTATTTATGTTTAATATTGAAGGCAAAATAAGAAATTCACTGATTCAAATAAATGATTGAATAAAAGTAAAAAGAGAATCAAATTTAGAATGACTTAAAATGCAATAAATGTTTTTTATATATTAAAAAAAAAGTATAGTTCCTTAATAACACATTATTCGAACCAGAAAGTTTCGCATTTTTTATGAATAAAGTATCTGCCTATTTGATCAAACAATTCGAAATTAAGTAGTATCCATAGTAACGGCTTACTGGACTTATGAGTTAGAGCCAGCATATTTAATAATATTCCCCTAAAGTTAGCATATATTAGAAAAATAACCACTTTTCGAGTCTCAGTCTGTCTGTAGTCAGCCGAGAAGGCATTCCCGGACAGAAAGAAGCCTAATGTCAGAAGCCCTTACACTATCGGAGAGGGCAGCTGATACTACTAGGAGGGGTGGGGGAGAGACAAGTCAGGGAGCAGTAGCTAGCTAGGCCGGCCCGGAAGCCGAGAGACAGTACAAACCTCTGCATTTATTCCCACCACCGCCACTTGCCAAATGTCCGACCTAGATCTCTCGACCCCCAAGACGGGGCACCACACAGGGCCCTTGTCTGCTAGGCCTTCCTCAACGGTAGCAAGTGGCCTCGAACATGTGCGAAAATCCAGGCCGGCCTCAGAACATCTCTACCAGTTCTCATTTAACAGAAATTTAATTTCAAATTATATAATGATTACGTAACCTCAAATTATCTACAGCTCAGCAAAAGAAGAAGAAAAAATCTTATGGCTTCCTTTAGCCATAATTCTTTCATTAACACACCCCTCTCCACACTAATTTCAATCTATTTAATTCGCAATGCAACATCTAAAATTGGGAAAATCTCAAATATGAAATAAAGATCAAAACTGATCAATAGCTGAGCCAAAAATGTATTTTTGATACCTTGAAAGGTGTGACTTAAACGATATGCATAAATATGATGATTCACACCCATAACGGCAAAATAAAAAGACAATTTTAAAAATATCTTTGACGTAAAAAAAATTATGAAAACAGAATTTAAAATTTTTTTTCGTGTTTACTATACGTTATTTAAGCGCGGCAATAATGGATATTGAAAACTTTAAAAAAAATTATTGCCCAAAATTGAGGCAATATTGCAATGTTATTGAGATAATGTTCAAGGTATTTATTTCAAAAAGAAGCTATCTGCATATTATATTGTCTACATAACCTTTGCTAAACACTTATATTAATGAAGAAATTTGACATCATTCCATCTCCTTGTAGAAATTCTCTCTTCATTATTAGATGGTTTTCATTATTAACTATTATGATAATTAACATTGTGCCCACAGAATTAATCACTATAATAGCTATTAATATACAATTTACATTGCTTTCGATAAATGCAAAATACCCCAAAAAGTGTGTTAAATGTAATATACTTTAACCGTCATTATATTTCTTAATATTTAACTTTTAATGTATCCTTTTTTGTATGGCTGGAGCTGGTTTAAACTGAAATTTGGCTTCAGAAGTAGTGAAATCTTTAATTTCAATAATACAGTAAGGTTTAAAAGAAAAAAAAAATTTTTAAAATATATTTATATACAGACCATCTAATTTCAAAATGTGTAGGCAATAATTTGATTTTTAATATATTAATTAAAAATCTATAAGCATATTATTTAGAATGATAGTGAAACACACACTTTCTGAGAGGCTTAATCTAGAATTACAGTATATTACATTATACTTTATCGTAACTTTTAATATTCTAGTAGTCAATAATTGTGGGCAAAGCATAACTCATCTTTGATTTTTGGAGGTAATTACAATTTAGAGAAATTACATATAACTTCAATTCGCATATAATTTGATTGTAATGGGAACAGCTCAGGTGGGCGAGGAAACAGGTAATAAATCATGTAGAATAAATTAATGCAGAGTTAGTCTGTTTTTATTAAATGCAAATGGATACTTAATTTTGACGTGAAAAATATTTTCTTGCCTAAAAAAAAGATATGTCCGTCACTTTTGAGCTGAATTATCTAAGCAGATTTCCCATGATAAAGATACATTAAAGATGGATATAAATAAGAGAAAACGAATACCGCGATCTCACGAGTAGGAAAAGATAATGAGAGGAAAATTTAACATCACCAGGACTGTGTCCAGATTGCCAGGGAAAGATGACAACCAATATAGTTCTCGTTATATTTCAATTCCTAAATATTTTTCTTAATAAGTGTTTATCGTTATAGTTTTACAGAAAATATATATTAAATATAAAATTTTACATATATTATATGTTTTTCTTAACTGTCACAGCAGCAAGAATTATTAAATTTGGTCTTCTCGAAATCCTCCTCCTCCTTCGTTTGATTAGAGCCAACAATAAACTTATCCAAAGTTTTTTATATAAAAAAAAATCTTTAACAGTAAATTTAGTTTGTTTATTCAAATAATTTCAAGAGTGACTAGTTAATTCATGGTAAAAGGAGCCCCACTGGTATGGTTGTGAAATTGCGAAGTTATTATGTTTTATGTTGGGAGTGGTGTCATTGGCCACCTTCTCTTCTCATGCGATTCTCATTTAATGTTGTCTTTAAAAATATTTTTTCGTTATATTTTATCTTCATTGTAATGTAATTACAAAATTTTTTTATACTAACAGAATGTAATAAATAAAAAAAAAATAAAAAAAAAGGTATTTATTATGGTAAAACGTTTGGAAAAACAATGACATTTTGGAATCCAACTTATATAAAGGCAAGACCTGGTATTAGCGATAGACTGATAGTCCAAAGATTTTAAATTTATTACTCACAAAATCTGCTAAAACACAAACACACACATGAGAGAGGAGAATTAATGCTGTGATTGTTTCTTTCATAATAAACATACAACTGATTCGGGCTGGCATTATGACTATAAACATACCTTCCTAGATAAGTCCTTTCATTCTTATATAACAAAACTTAACGGAAACACTGTATACTTATACAATTATACAACAATATAACATAATAAATATGCTATATAGATTAGGGCGGTTAAAAATAATTCTGTCAACTTCACAGGAACGTTAAAATAACTTCAAATAAATATACAAAGATTTAGGAAAGCTAAAAAATTGTAAATATTGTAAATAGTGATTTAGGAGTACTACCATTGGGCTGCTTCTCCATCAAACGAAGTACACGCTTTTATATTAACTCATATTGTAAATATTATTGTTATTAATATTATTCAGCAAATTACAAGTTTCACAATAATGTGTAAGAATGTAATCCCTAATAAAGCAAAGTAATCTTGCTGATGCTAGTTTTACTCTGACGCAGGCTCAAAGCGAGCATGGCCGGCACAGTAGTTATTGACAGAGTTTTAATATAGTATAAAACATGCAGAGAGACTGAAAATTCGCGTGACAACCCCTTAATATAAGTTGTTAATGAACAATTATGTTTAATGAAATGGTAATGAAGTGATTACATAAGAAAATTGGGAGCTTGTTAAAGAATATTATTAACATAATTTTTATGTAATTGATGTTAACTTCAGTTATTCAATTAAAACTTGGTTTTTTAATAAAGCTAGTTAGAAAAATTTACTTCATACGAAAAAATATATCCATAATATATATGACCATAATAAATAATTCATAATATATATATACTATATATTGCAGCCACGAGTATTTCATTCTCTCTCTCTCTCTCTCTCTCTACATATATATGAGTGTGTGTGTGTGTTTCATGTATAATGATGNATATATATAGATAGAGAGAGAGAGAATGAAATACTCGTGGCTGCAATATATAGTAATCACGAACAGGTGAAATAGAGAGTGCAGTGAACACACAAAAATAAAAAAATTACAAAGAGTAAACTTTTCGGGGATTTCTCGCCCTTCGTCAGTGAGGAGTAAAGAGACTCTCAGACTTTTTTTAAAAAATACATAGTGTTTTGCTTGGTTTTAATTATTTAATTTTGCTTTTTTCTATTCATTTGGTCTTAAATATTATGTAGAAAGCACTATCTGATGAGAGAACTTTATAAAAAAATTTCAGGAATTTATAACATAAACAGTTTATTTTTTTAAAAACAGATGGAAAAAAAGGTCTTCTTGAAAGAAAATCTTTTAAATTTCGGCCAAGGTTATTTTCAAGGCTTTTATGATAGAAGTTCAAGCTTCCAATTTAAAAATTTCTTTAAATTGTTTTAAAATAATATATATTTTAAGGCAGAAACCTTTATCCCTAGGTAATTTTTTAATATATTACTGAAAAACCGTAAATACGTTTACTATTTTAATTTTTCACTTTGGGTGTTAGAGTCGTGCCCATATTAGAGAATATGAGAAAAACGAATCTTTGAATCGTGGATTAAGCTAGCCGACATCTTTCAGTATAATAAATGAAGGGTAGCTGAGGTAAAAGCCCGCCGTACGATAGAAGCCCTGTGACAGGATAGTTTTTTCTCGACGTGAAATCCCAGTGAAAAAACATACGTAATTCAACCCGCGACAGAAGAATAGTCTCCTCTTGCTGGAACGAAAGCTCTTTCAAAACTCAATTAAGGGCTTAAATGCTTTTCTTTTATTCTTTTTTTTTATATATATATAGATTTTGAAAAATCCAACATGTTTTCGTGTGGTTAAAACTATATGAACTAATGTGAATGTTCTTCCTTTAGTAATAATAAACAATATTTGAATATATATTAGGGTAATATTACGCACCTGACTACAATTTATGACTATCATTATTACCATCAGTGATTGGAGGAAGCAAGCTAAATAATTAAGTAATTCCATACATTTCCTCACCCTAAGGAATTCTAGCCATTTCTAGCAGCCTGTACTTCAGTTTCTCCTTTACGTACCGGCTTTGTACCATAACGCCATAAATAGAGCAGGCCACTCTTACACACCATATGCTTAAGTTCAGTAGATTGGGTAATGTTGTGTAGTCTAAGTACATTTACCATGTTTCATTTAAGATCTATATAAATAAGGTTAAATGACAAAATCAATGTACAAGTCAGAGATAGCAATAGAGCATAGAGCAAAAGAGATGGCGGATAAACTGTAAACGGTCACCCATCGTAGTAACACTTATAAACTTCTTCTTTAACAATAGTTTTTAATAAAAATGTTATAAAACATAATTAATAATTAAATTTTACATCTATTATTATCTTGCATTTTTTTAAATAACTAAAATAGTAACTGTGATATAACATTTATTAATTATAGTCTTCCTCTAATCTTCTACTTTTTCTCATCAGATTTAAATTAAAAATTAATTTTGTAAGGATTTGCATTGAAAAACCTAAATACTTAATTTAGTTGAAATATTTTTTAAATAGAGGGTCCGCTTAACACTCGAAATTAAGTTCTTAAATATTTTTCTTAATATACTTAAATATCTATTCTTAAAATATTATAGAATTGAAATGTTAAAAAATTACAAATGGAGAGTTTTTGATTGTAGAAATTATTAGTAGATGTTTTTTTGTTGGGTTTCGGTCAAGAACCTTTTTTTGTAGGGTCTTGACCGAACACTAACAAAAAAATTCTTCTTTTAAAAAATTACATTTAGCACCTATTTTGTCTATACTTCTTTGTCGTCGCTAATAGTGTCGAATACCATAAGATTTTAAATTTTGTTCTTCCTCTAAACTTCTTCTTCTACTCGACCCATTTCAGCCACTAAAGAACTTATCCAAAATTTCCAAAAAAAAAAAAAAATTCCGTGAATACTCCTCTTCCTGCACCAAGAAAGTTTTAGGGTGAATTTTCAATTTTATTACTACTGACAACAAAGCACTCTACAGTAACCTGTAGAGCATACGTACATATATTATGAGAAAAATATTTAAATTCGTGTGGCAAGAGCAACGTTGTTTATGGATTTCAAGTTTCATGAAAGGAAGGCTTAAATCGCCTAAGTATAAAATTTTATCTAACAAAGTGAGAGACAGTGCTTAATCCGCCTGAGAATGACCTACCTATAGAATGTTTTAAATACGTTGCTTAGTATACATTTTTTTTTTAAAGTTCACATTAACGTAGAAAAAAATTTTAATTCAATTACGTTCAACAATTTATTTTCTTTAGCTGACAAAAACAATTATATTACTAATTTTAGCCATATACACATGTTTCCTTCTCTCGATTTCAACTAACAATTAACTAAAATAATAACTAGCCGATTGGAGGTCAAGTACCACGTTTGAACTCTCTATTTTTAAAATAAAGGGCACAATTCAACCCTCCTAATTACATTCTAAAATTTTGGTGATCATGAGTTTTTCGTAAAAAATCCTAAAGATTACATGTGTTACAAAGCCATATTTATTACTATTCAACTTTCTACTATTCGTTTCTAAATCTATTAATAAGGATGATATTAAATACTTTTCATCTTATTCGTACTCTGAACCATTCTGCCCTCGTTCGATTTCAGTGATTGAGGAAATTTTTTATCAAAGGGTTAAAATACCGATTAATTTAAATTAAGTGGCATGAAGTGTTTTTAATTTTTTTTTCCCAATGTATAAGAGTTTAAAGCGTATAAAATTATAACGGCCCTGATTTAACCTCCCCTTAAACAGATTAATGAAGAGTGAAAAAAAATTATATAATTTTAAGATTCTTCATGGTATCGACTTAGTTATGTTGCACATATTCATGATATCAGCACGAATCGGGGCTGTGAAATATGAAGCCCTGTTGATAAATTGAAATCTATTTTCATTCAAGGCTACTACTTAGGTGTAATGCCGTCTCTCTCTCTCCTTAAGTTACGACTAGAGTGCGTACTCCGTCAGGAAGCTGGTTCGAGGACGGCAGCCGAGCCGTTCGACGTCCCCGCCTTGGAGTCTGGCAAGACTCCCGACAGACCCAGATCCGGAAGTCGGGTTTATTTTAGTGATATCAGTAACGTTTCTTCCTTAAGCACCACTGCTCTGCTCAGTGTAACCATGTCAAACGGGACCAGCTTTCACACGTCAGCCTTAAAGGAGGGGCAATTTACCTCAGGCCTATAAAACAGATAACAACCACTCAAATAACAAACCTGACGAAATAATCAGACCATTTTCATTATGTAAGAATTAACACAGTTGTACAGATTAAATGACCATCTCATTAAATCTTTGCTTTTAATATTCTTGACAGCCTTCATTTTTTACCTTTTTAATTATTTTGAGAGCTGTTTCAGCTCATTGGTCAATAAAACACGCACTGTTATTTCATCCTACAGGGCTTTCCCATCATCTCCCCAGAACATAAGAAATGTAATACGCTCAGATAATTATTTATATAGTCCGTCAAAAAATGTGTCCAATTTCATATATTTGGCGGCGTATTCTTTGCTGGTATTGTTCTCAAGCTTGGTGTCTAGTCATTTAATATTACATAATTCGGCAAATAAAGATACCCCGCCATAATGGGCGGGTTTTCAACGAACACTGCTATACAATGTTTCAGAAAGCTTAATGTCCCCAATTTAAGTTGACAAATGATTCTATTCCTGTAGAAATAAATAAGAACTGTTTAACGCAGAAGTGACGTATATTTAACAGATACCCCATGCCTCATTAAAGGTGGGCATAGATAAGGTTAAATGAGATTATTTGATCTCAGAAATAAGAGAAAGCAATAGAAGTACAAGGTTAGTATCAATAAGGTTTTCTTAATCAAGAATGAGTTAGCTCCAGCAGAGTATATGTAACTCTATCCCTCTATTATTTTTGGTACCCCAAAGATGATCTCAAATTCAGGACAATCTTTTGATTAACAAGTTGTTATATATTTATTTTTGAAAAGTCCTTGTCTGAATCTCGATAATTTTCTCCTCGGTGTCATTAACGGTCAACTTATGCCCAACTATAGAAAGAAGAAATTCATCTACATATGGTATCAATTTTATGACAGGAATAACAATGATATTAAATATTATTTATTTATTTAAATCCTCCATTAAGTAATGCGAGTAAAAAAATAGTAGAGTGCATTCAATGGTTTGCAAGAGAAAGCCTAAATACTGAATTTTAAAAAATTTTAACAATAAAGACCCTTCTAACCCCAAATCTCTACTCTACATTAATAAATTATTATTATCTTCAAAATTNAAAGTTTGAATTTCCAGTCTTTTCATTTTAAATCAATTAATTTTATTTTATTTTTATTTTTTTTTTTAGAATTGCCTTATGACCGGAGCCCAGGTCTGGGTTTAATGCTAGATATCTATGTGCATAATTTACTAAATTGTTTATGGAAAAATTTTAATATATCCTTTATGGTTAAACTAGATTTGCCATGTTTTAATCCACTTCAGTACAATTAATAATTACAGTTTCGATTGTCACCTACATTTTATTATCTAGAATCAAGTAACAGAGATTGAGAATAAAATGGGTGATTTCGATCCGAATTAATCGATCCCTCCGCTAAACTATGATTTTCGTGACATAATTTCAGAAACATTCCACTAATTTTACAATGTTGTGATTACTAAGCTGGCAAGAGAACACAATAATGAATTCCCTTTCTCAAGGACCAAGAAGGAGGGGAAGTCATTACAGAGAAAGAAGGTGATAGGAAGGTCAAGCTTAAGGGAGGTCAAGTGTAATAATTTTATATGACGAGGAAGCATCTCTCTTTGAAGCTTGACACATGCAAATTATGTGCTTAGTGTCTCGCCTGTCACGCCAGCACTCCGACTTCTTGTCACTGTTTACACCGCGAGAACCTCGCTAAGACTTAGCACTTGGATCTTCTACAAATCCAGCGAGATAAAAGAAGTCTAAGAGCTCAAATATTCCAACAGGGATTGTACTTCATGAGGAACTAAAGCTAGTTCACCACAGTAGCAACAAATGACGTTTATAGGAAATATATCAGCCTACCTACAATCAAATACATACAATCTACATACATTTAGACATTCAATTATGGTTTTTATAAGCTATATAACGATATCTTAAAAAGAACAAGAAACATTATCATTCATAGTCTCTGTACGTGCAAGTAACTAAACATTACGCAAGCCAAACTTGTGCAGGTGTATTAGTAACTAATTTCTAATGAATTCGGCTACTAAATTTAAATATAGGAGCAGTTTTAATAAGAAAATCAAATTATTATGATATAAAAATTTAATGAAATGCACTTTTAACGTTATATTTTTTAATATGAGTTAAATATTATTATACTAATAAAATATTATTGATACATAGTTATATCGCTTTAAAAACAAAGAAATCAGACTTAAATGGCTCTTAATAAACGAAAAGGTGATTAGTCTGTCCAGACCCTACAGGAACCAGAGAAACGTTTCGTGACTCATTATATCTATTTTGAAAGTGTCAATTTTGCTTAAAACTTCTAAACAAAAGAATTAAACGGAGTGTCGCAAGGCTATTTATTGCATGTATCCAAGAGCCGTGAAACACGCATGGGAATCCGCCTTTAAAAGGGCTTATTTGCCTAGATAATTTGACACATGTGGCTTAATAGTCTAGGCAGACATGTAAAATTTAACCTTTACATTAATTCTACTTGCCTGAGTTTTACAAATTTCATATGGTACGAGTCGAAACATGTACATTTGAAAATTTTATAGGCAATTAAAGATAGTTCACAAGGTGTCTGATTGATTATAAACAAAGCCATGTAATTTGCGGAGAGGGATTCCATTTCTATTTACTAATGTTATATGCGAAATCTATACGAAAAGCTACGAGATAGTGGCTAGAAGTATATTATGGCAGTATGTCCTAAAAATGGGATGGGACATAGTGAAGTAGTATCTGTGTAAACTAAATATATTCCCCATATCTTGATTAAAATTAATGATATCCAAAAAAAAAAAAAAATTGTATCAAAAATACTAAGAATAAAATTAAAAAAAACTCACTCATTAGTGATTACTCGCATCAAAAGCCACTGAGGAGCCCTGTCTAAGCAGGAGAAAAGTGAAAACACTAAGGATTATCCTAGGATGTTTAGGGGTTACATTTTTTAATTTTTCAATTTTGCATTAAATAAGTGATTTACATAAAATTTTACATTTTGCAGACCTTTCTTGCATACATTTTTTATATATTTTATAAAACAATTCTTTGAAGCACTATTTCTAATGAATAAAATAACAATTTTCACTTCGGACCTCGCCTAAATTTTTCTCCTCCCTATACTCCTCTAACGGTTTACGAGTAATCAATAAGGTAAACTTGACCGAACCCTAACAAAAAACATCATATAATAATATCTACGGTCAAAAAAATATCCATTAGAATAAGTACTTACTTTTTGGAAAAATCCATTTTACTTAAAGCCAAGAAAATATTTAGTACCATTTGGGAGAGAAAATAGATATTTAGCGAAATTTAACATACCTCGTAAACAAGGAATGATGAAAACTTTTTATTTTTGTTCCTAGTTGGCGTACAAACAACTTCATACAATTTTAATAAAAAAATTTACAGTGAAGTTCTTGCGTTACAATAATAGCAAGATCGGTGGAAAATTGAAGAAATCATTAATAAGCTATACTCGCTATTAAATGATACACACTTCAAAAGGCTACACTCGTAAAAAAAAAATAAATAAAAATAAGCTAATATAAATATCAAATTTATCTTTTATGTGGAAGAGGTAGGCATGTGGAATAAATGATAAAAGCATATCTCTATGTAGGAAGAGCACTTTTTCTTTGGGATTAACTGGAACAGGGTGTGACCAAGGTGTGAGGGGAGACCATCTCAGGAGCAGAAGATTCAGGACGTGCCACAACTGTGACCGACAGCCACCACACATACTTGCAACTACGACATGAAGAGTTACTCATGTCTTATCGCGGAGGAGTCATTGGAGAAAAATATAAATATGGCAATTTGGCACGAAATGAAAATAAGTGGTTGCTCTTCCTCCATCCTGTTAAACGTCTAAAATAGATGTACAATTTCCCTAGCCTGAAAATATCTCTTGAATACTTTCATTCACTCTAAATGGACAATATGTTTTTCCTCGACACAGTAAATCGTTAGCTAAATGATTATTATCACTAATCGTCACCATATTCCTCTAATGTTTATATGGTTTATTTAAATCTAATTAAATTAAAACCAACGATTTCATTTGTTCACAAACGTTTATGAAAAATCTTAAAAGTAGATTTCATATTACGCACTAAAAGAAATAAACTTTGATTAGCACAAAAAATATAGAGGAATCATCGAAATATAATGCGCAAAAGAAGTTAAATAATAGTGTTGGAATCTTTTATATATTTTATTTACGATAAAAAAATTTGCTCTGCTGCTTTTATGTACATATGAGTTCTAATCAATTCAAGAGTATATTAAGCTGCGTACATTTTGGATAATCAGGGTCACCCACAGTATTACATTGCAGAGTCCGCTAAAATACGCCTTACGATTGGTTGAGGATTCTGCAATCCTCCACACAAATAGAAGATCAGTCAGAATGCGAGCATCGGTAGCTATCTCAACAACTTCTAGTTATTAGCGTGTACAACACCGATATATGTGTTGCAGATCATAAGAACAACAAAATCAACTTACAAGCTATCAAAACTTGATCTGGGATGCCATATATTTTGAGAAAATAGTTTATGGCGTAAGAAAAAGGCTCTTCTGAACCATACGAGCAAAAGATCAAACGGGTTTACTTTTCTTTAACTATTTTGAAAAAAAAAAATTAAAATTAACTTGGATCCGTAAACTTGGATCCAACTGCTTATAACTTTGTCAATATATTCCTTAATTAACGTTTTTCCTAGAAATTCCAGAGATAATAAATTATAGTTTATTATATGTTGCATATAGTATGATCTAAAACTATATTCAAATACATATCCCTTCAACCGATTTCAGCCATTAACGAAATCATCTAAAGATTAGTAAAAATAAGTTTAAATAACGAATTTGGTTTTATAATCTTAAAACTTGTAGATACTAGGGCACTTACAGACACGCACACACACACACACACACGCGCGCGCGCGCGTGCACACACACACACACACACACACACACACACACACATTTATATGAAAATGTACTAAAAATAATAAAAGTTATGCAAGTTGAGGACGTTAAAATGGTCAACAGATTGTACCGAATCAAGTACATTCATTCTGTATTTGTTAGCAGTACTATTAAATATGTATGTGTGTGTATATATATATATATATATATAAGTAGTAAGTTATTGAGGATTATGGTCTAATAATTTAAATACAACAATTTAGTCACAATTTTAAACAATTTTAAGAATATATATTCTCTTCATCCGGGCTAAAAATACTCAATAACAATTTACGATTTTGAACTATTACTATTTATATAATAATTAAAACTATTTTTTTACTATTTACTGAACAGTTAATATTTAATTAACATGTCTCATGTTAGTAATTACACATTTTTTATTTATTTAAAAAAGTCATTTAACTTATGTAGTTACTACTTGGAGCAAAGTCTAATACAAGTTCATATTAAAACATAACCTGGCTAATATGTAACCTATCCTCTTATCAATGTGGCCATAACCAGCATAATAGTTCTGCCAACAAATACAGATATATTTATATATTCTAAACTAATTATATTACATAAATAAATGTATTAATTGATATATAATTAAATATTAAATTTAAACAAATAATAAAATGTTAAATGGTATGAATTAAAACTTCAAGTGGTTACTAAATGTATAATATTGCTTATAATATGACAATATAAAAATTAATTATCTATATAATGAAGGTATTAAAACTAGTATGAACTATATTAAGTGTTATTTACAAAAAATAAAAATAAAATTACCTTAGTTTATCTGTATCTGTTTGTTTATTACATCGATTTTCGTTCTTACTTACATGATCCATCTCTTAAAATAGTTTTTTAATTTTATTCGATTCTATGTCTAAAATCTGATTCTTTTATTACTGAGTTTATGTCTAATCTCTAAAGTGCGTTGGACTTATGCGCTGCTATTTTATTTATATTATTATGATAATAATAATATTAGCTGTCCTCTTTTATTTATTTTATTAATTTTATAAACATTAATCAATCAAAATCGTAAATATTTTGTGTGTATTTTAAACCCTGAAGAAGAGAAAATATTGACCTACACTAAATTACACAAAAATTCTCAATAATCACTTAATTTTATCCAAAAACATGGTCGATAACTGGAATATCATATATATAAACATTTTTAAAAGGTCAATATTTTGAGGTTCCCAGATTGGTGAAGATCTGTTGAATTATTTCATAAGTCAAGTAATGGGAGTAAATAATCTAAAAGGTTATTTCCATCACCAATGAATATAGAACTATCATACCTTCTATTATCCGTCTTCATTGGTTTCTGCAAACCATCTTCTGTTGGCGAGCGCTTTCGGATATTGTCCATCTTCTGGCCGAATACATGCGTTCACTGTCACTGTCTGTATTCAACTGCGTTTGTTCTGTGAGTTACAGCTATACCTGACACAGCCAACTAACTCACAGAACAAACGCAGTTGAATACAGACAGTGACAGTGAACGCATGTATTCGGCCAGAAGATGGACAATGTCCGAAAGCGCTCGCCAACAGAAGATGGTTTGCAGAAACCAATGAAGACGGA
>KZ806945.1:173181-183245 GCA_000696205.2 Oncopeltus fasciatus
TATCTATATAATGAAGGTATTAAAACTAGTATGAACTATATTAAGTGTTATTTACAAAAAATAAAAATAAAATTACCTTAGTTTATCTGTATCTGTTTGTTTATTACATCGATTTTCGTTCTTACTTACATGATCCATCTCTTAAAATAGTTTTTTAATTTTATTCGATTCTATGTCTAAAATCTGATTCTTTTATTACTGAGTTTATGTCTAATCTCTAAAGTGCGTTGGACTTATGCGCTGCTATTTTATTTATATTATTATGATAATAATAATATTAGCTGTCCTCTTTTATTTATTTTATTAATTTTATAAACATTAATCAATCAAAATCGTAAATATTTTGTGTGTATTTTAAACCCTGAAGAAGAGAAAATATTGACCTACACTAAATTACACAAAAATTCTCAATAATCACTTAATTTTATCCAAAAACATGGTCGATAACTGGAATATCATATATATAAACATTTTTAAAAGGTCAATATTTTGAGGTTCCCAGATTGGTGAAGATCTGTTGAATTATTTCATAAGTCAAGTAATGGGAGTAAATAATCTAAAAGGTTATTTCCATCACCAATGAATATAGAACTATCATACCTTCTATTATCCGTCTTCATTGGTTTCTGCAAACCATCTTCTGTTGGCGAGCGCTTTCGGATATTGTCCATCTTCTGGCCGAATACATGCGTTCACTGTCACTGTCTGTATTCAACTGCGTTTGTTCTGTGAGTTACAGCTATACCTGACACAGCCAACTAACTCACAGAACAAACGCAGTTGAATACAGACAGTGACAGTGAACGCATGTATTCGGCCAGAAGATGGACAATGTCCGAAAGCGCTCGCCAACAGAAGATGGTTTGCAGAAACCAATGAAGACTGATAATAGAAGGTATGATAGTAATGGGAGTAACATTATTTCCATAAAGAAAATCTGCATGTTACCAATTCAAATATCAATTAAAATCGCAAATGAATATGACCCAACAAAAGACAGGACAATGTAAGGAATGTCACTTTAAGAGAGTGAATGAATGGAAAGTTAATTCAACAGTCCTTGGCTAAAAGACATTTTATTGTTGAGGGTTGAGTGTACTTCCTTTTACACCTGACATTAACATCAACATTTGGTAACTTTATTCCTACTCACTAAAACTAATAGAATTGCAATTATAAATTCAGAAATTCATCGTCCTCCAGAAGCTAAAATATTGTCAATGAACTTCTATAGAATTTTGAGCTTTTAACAATCAATTCCAAAGTTTTATGCCAAAAAAAAATTAAAAATTCTTAAAAAATTGTTTTTACAAAATATACCGCGATTTTTTTAAATCAAAAATTGACATCAAATATATATTTATATTGGTAAATAAACTTAAACGTCGAATTTCACGAGAGTAAAAATGAAGGACTAACAGTAAAATGACCGATTGACAAACAATGGGAATAAGGAAAATGAATGTTGCAAATCAGAAAGAAACTGATTCAGAATGAATGGACTTGATTCGGTACAATCCGTTGACCAATACATTTTAATGTAATAATCTTCAACTTGCATAATAATTTACTTTTATCATAGTACATTTTATATATATATATATATATATATATATATATAACNAGATTTTCTGAAGAAAGTTATATTAATAAATATACTTTTACCTGCTGGATGAAAATAATTTTAAAAATTACTATCTCCATCTAAGTATAGCAACGCGATCAGGAACTATAACCCTGCATTCCAAACAACTAGCTCTTAAAATGTAATCTCTTGACAAGAATCACTTCTTATAAGGAACATAGATACTTATATGAAGTGTAGAGCCAGTATACTGTATACAGTTTATATTCACAGAGGTTAGGGAACTTGAAAAACAGGTAAAGTGGAAATGAGGATTTCTGGAACTGTGATGGAACTTAATATCCCTCGTTCTTATTGACAGAGAAAATATTTTTTTTAATCAACTATACTTTGAAAATAACATAAGCATATATTAGTATAGGTTTTTTTGTTGAGGTTTGGCCAAGGTAGAATCAAAAAAAAACAATTTAAAAAAATGTGTATTTTATACACTTACATTGTAAGCCGAAACGTTGGAAGATAACTAAAAATATACATTTTTTTAAAATTATACTTTTTGGATAATTAAAAAATTCTAATTTTTTTAAATTGTATTTTTTGGATCTACCTTGACTGAACCCCAACAAAAAAAGATCTACGGACAAAAACTCTTCATTTGAAACTTAGAGATTTTAATCATGAGATTCAGTTCAAAGCAACCCTACACCAAAATGAGCATCTAATGTTCACAAAATGTTATAAAACATCTCAGATACTTTGGAAGATTATCTCAAGAAATCGATTGTGCTTAAAATAAGCTAAAACTATTGACCGTTGAGAGCTTTATGTCTCATAAAATAATAATAAATTGGCATTTAGTTGAGAAATCATTATTAGTGCTGCGTTTTGAGTCAAGTGTCGTTATCAAGTGGAAACAAGAATTTAAGCTAATCGCAAAAATGGCTTAGTATTTAACATTGTTTAACACAAAAATGCAATAAATGTAACTAATTTATTTTGAAACTCACCTATGTTTCATAAAACAAATTAAAGAGTTTTTAAAAGAATAATTAACAAATGTTAACATGTTCATTAACAGTTTTACGCTCTGACGGACCATGGGTATCACAAGTGAGATATACTTTCCATTATTCTAGTTGGCAATTTTAACTTAGATCTTTAAGCGTCGTCACTCTTGCTCTTCCGTTCAACTTTGAGACAGTAAAGCAATGTTTAGTTTTTTCTGGCCTTGTCTTACACTACAAATTTTCTTTGGTAAAATCAAGCTAGTCACGATCGTTCCACGTCGCAACGTTTGTAAAATTTCAGCGGATGTTGAACTTTGGAGTCTAAGTAGATATCTTGTGTTTCATTTAAGAAGTATATATATAAAAAATAGTGAAGAAATTTAATTTACATTAACATTTGGGCGTAAATGGTACGACCACTAAGTTTAGCTCTAGGCAGGCTGGCAAAGCAAAACTGGGGATGTGTTGCACTCCAAAATTTCTTCCATAACGAGCGATTTTCGTAAAAATGTTAACACAACATAATCATTAGAAAATTAAATTTCACACCAGCAATATAAATAGCATTATAAAGAAGCATGTGTGCAATAAATGTAAAATGCGAGGAAGACAAGGTGGGGATAAGAACGGGTCTGGCTCAAGAATGGTAGGCGTGGAAGATCGTGGGCGTTCTTACACGGGATAGCTATCTGCATATTCCAGTCATATCTCTCATCTTCAATAAATGTAAGTTATTTTACTCAGGAAAAGATAATATAATTCTTCTTTTTATTCAGAAATCTTTAAGTACCATCAAGATTAAATATGCTATCTATTAAGCAGACTAACAACAAATATATAAATGAGTTTTCATTCTTAAAATTTTTTGAAATCCTTAAAACTGAAAACTGAAGATTCACTAATATTTTTTTTTTTTTACATTGTCTGATCAGGAAAATTAATTCCATTTTTTATAAAAATATTTATTTGTCTTATTTTATTTGTTTATTTATCAACTTGCTCTCGGTAGGTTCTGGTTAGCTGATTAATCGAATTTAACTCTACCTGGCGATGCATAGACGTTTGTAGGTGATTTTTATTTTCACTTTGACTGCCTGGACTCCAATATGTATTCTTGCTTATGCACAATATATGTATTGTAATATGTATCCAATATGCAATATTCTTGCTTATGCACAATTTTATGTTTCAGTGGCAGGGGGGCGAATAACTCCTATCCTGTCTACTCACTGTTCTTAAAATTTGAGAAACCCCGATGCCTGAATGGATAATAATCTGGCTGTAAATATAAAATAGTATTAAAAAAAATACGATGCTACCCGGCTTTTAATCATACAGCCATAATCTAAAAAAATAAATATTTCCAACCCTATAAACAAATTTGCATTATTACAATATACTTTATTTATCAAGGTTATGTATAGTTTATACATCTTATACATCGCAATTCGTAACGATAGACAGTATTAAGCAATTAAAATATTTCTAATTTAATTTAGGTGTTTAAATAACCACTCAATCCTAAACAATCAATATATAAGAATATTCATTTCAATGCTGTTGATAGGTTCTTGTTGATGCTAAAAATTGCAGCAGTCAGAAATATATTATATATTATAATAAAATATTTTGGTAAATTTAATCTGAACTCATAATGTCACAATTTCTCTTTAGAATTTTTAGTGTAATAATCACAAATTATTGAATTGTTATTCTAGAAATTACGCGATCTGAGTTGTATTAGATTAAAGTGAGAATAAATATTAAACTACAGCATTATAACTATTTTTGAACGGTAGGATAAAGTTTTTTTCGATTTATCTCTTTCTTTAAAGAAATTCTTTAAATTTCCTTCTTAAGAAAGAAAAGGATTCTTTAATCCATTATTCCCTTTTTTTCTAGTTTAAAAAATTATTATTTTCCTTTTTTAAAAAGAGTCATGCCACATATCGTCGTGAAGAATTGTAAATTGTAACTGCTAATTAAATATTTAATGTTAATGTATATTTTGTCTAAATTATTCTCATAAATAACCCAAGAGTTATTAAATAACACAATACGCATCATTCATTTATTTAGCTATTTTCCGCTCAGTGCCATCTTGTTAAAGCAGAAATTTATCACTAGCTGCACTTGGAATATTACATCATTTGAAATCTAAGATCTTTGTTCTGCTACATTCATTAATTATGCACAATAAATTTATTAGATATGAATGACAAAATCATGTAAGATGTCGCTTTTAATTTACAATCATAATAAATGGAGCCACTTTCTAATCGAGAAAGCCCACTCATTTTGACAGCAGGCATCACAATCCTGTAATTTTTTCTTATTTTTTTTTTCAAATCTTCTTAATCATCATGTATTTATGATGTACATGGGCACATGTGTATTATTGTCAATGGGGATGTGCAATTTTTATTTTTAACATATTTATTTAAAGCACTCTGATCCATATGAAACATTTTATAATTTCAATACAAAGAGGGAAAAAATAACAAGTACTGAATAAAACATTACACGAGGAGAGTATCCGGTGACACAACGCTCAAAGTAAACATAAATACGAAAGGACTCGAGGGCAAATCGTGGGGAAGGTTTGAGGGATAAGATTGGAGTCAGTCTTGGTGCAAATATGTTGTGTAAGGTTGTACGGCAGTTGACTACGGAAAATATTGATGCGGGAGCGAATTAACACTTAAATTAAAGGAATAATAAATTAGTGGTGAAGGGAGAAACACAAGAAAGGGACCTTTAAGGACTATGCTAAGGATTTTGGGAAAAGGATTCGATTCTTAAGACATTGAGTAGCTTTGCGACAGCCTAGATGAAGAGTATAAGAAATGTTTCAAAACTCGCGTCGAAGATCAAACGCTAATAGAATGAAATCCTTTGTGATGAATAAAATTATTTTTACTAATTTAAAGTAAATTATTAAAAAATTATAAGAATTAAAAGAAATACTGTTCAACCAGAAAAATAAACTCTGTGGAAACAGCCTAGAGGATTCTTTCTGCATTTAAAAATGTATTATTAACGAATACACGTACGTGCATATATACTTATATTATAGTAATATTTATGAATTTTTTAAAGTGAACTAGACCTTAGTTTCACTTAAATTAAATTAAACTTCTAATCAATTTCGAGAAATAAAAGGTAGTCATTACTGATATCTAGATAACTTTTAAAGTTATTTGGGTAAAATTTAATAAATCAAACATTATTCATGTACTAATAAATCCTCTTCACAAAGTAACTGGTCAATAATTGTAAATAGGTGAAGATTTACAGTCCTAATTAAAAAAGAACAATAAATAAACCACGTGGGTCTCAATATATATACAATTTTTAAAAGATTGAGAGTCCCCATAAAAAATAAACCAGTTTGATCCAAGCAAAACGGTCCCTATTTGATATATAGGCCCGAGGTCTCAAGTTCAAAGCCAAAATGAAACTCTTCAGCTGGGTAATGAGTTTTGTTTACAAGGCTCACCACGGAGGTCCCAGAGCCTTCCATGTTACGGAACAACACAACCAAAATAGAAATGGATTTCAACACCTTCTAAAAATGTATACAATAGGAGATAAGGAAGAGCAGTAGCTTAAGATATTTGTCTAGAAGATGTAACACATAGCACACAAGATTGGGCTAAGAGAGTTTCAGTGCGCCTACAGTCTAGTCCAATCCTTATAGTTTTATATCTTAATTATTTATTAAAATCAACCAATGCAGCTCTAATAATATACAATAAAAAAACTAACAATTACAGAATGAATAATTAAAAAAATTAAATAATTAAATAATTTCTTATATGTCCTATTAAGATCAATTTAAGACAATTCATTTTACACATATTATAGTCTATAATTTGCTTAAACAATTTCAACAACAATGGAGAGTGTTTTCAGCAAGTGACAACTCATATTGGGTTGAACCGCAAGGGAAAGTATGAAGTCGTTTAAGGTTAGCCATGTTTGGAAGTACTGCAGATTACTCTGTAACTGAAAATGCTTACACATGGCGTAAATGTGCTTATCAGTGTTGTGGGGAGCACATATAGATTTCTGAGGTCTGGCCTATCGTCCATGGGCGCACGGGAGGTCATAGACGATACTTGGATCTAGAAAGCCATTCAGAAGAGAACTATGCATGGTAGAACACTTCCATGGAGTAGTATTATTGCTGAGCAACCCTCATTCTCGTCACACACCCAGAAAGGATGAAAAACAATCAGAAATCCACAAGACTCCTGATTAAAGTAGGTCAACCAATTAAATTCAGTTAGGCCTGAGCGAAATTGCACTGTGACAAAGCCCTGATCCAAGAAAGGCAAGTATCGCTTATCCTGTTTCTGTTTGTGGGAAGGGCAGACACCAGGAACGTAGACTCGAAGTGGGACACTACCAGTCACTTTCTTCAGGAGTCTTGCAAGGCAACAATTATTTATATTGTACAGCCAAACTGAATATATGTGGTTTGAAAATATATGACATTTAGCTATATTGGAATATTCTTATGTGGAGAATGAGCACTATTGAAAGATTTGAATAAATAATTGAAATTATATATTAATTTTTTTTTTGCTAATTACATTACATAATTAATTAATTTTCTGTAAACATAAAAAAAATGTTAAAAATCACAATGTTTAATATAATAATTGAATAAGAAGTACTAGTATTATTAAAAAATTAAGAAGTATTATTAAATTTAATCAATCGCGTCAATGATCAACTATTAAATTTTTCATTAAGTTAAAAATGTCAAAAACGAAAAAACATTGAAAAATTTATTTTAAAACTATTTTACTTAATCAATTAAAATAATTAAGTATAAAATGAATCGAAATACAAGAAACGTAGTTACTCGTATTTAGCATGCTTACGGCAGTAGATATTTATGAAACGTATTTAGCAACAGGGAGAATTTATATGTTATGAATATAATTCTGTTTTTTTATTTCTTTTTATAGTCTTATGAAGATCAAAAATTGTCTAATTTCAAATTAAAAAAACATTCAACAAGGTATCAAGAGCATTTATAGTATTTATTCTTAAAACACTTATACCTTATCTATTACTACTATAATAATAAAAGTAATAATAATATCAATAACAACATATCTATATTACATGAAATCATTAACAAGGCAATTAAATTTCTTAAATACGAATAAATAATAATAAGTCCGTAAAATTTGATGCTCATTTACAAACATTTTGTTCTATTTAGTGATATAATTAATTTATGTTTGTTGCGAGTAGGGCTGCATTTAATATCGCCATGATTTTTCTTGATTTTACACGAAAAAAATTTTTTTTTTTATTTATAAAAAATGCCTCTTGGCAACTTACTCTTAATTCACTATGTTTTTTCGTTAGTTTTAATTTTATAAAAACTTAAACTATAATGTTTTAGACTGCGTTTATAAAATTCGAATTGCTTAAAATTTTCGGAATGAGTTAACCCCCACTTCTAATTGTTCAATTTCGTTATGTAACTTCTTAAATATTCCTTTTATCAATAAAAAAAAAAACGGTATAATTTCATTTTTCTAAAAATATATCGAAAGAAACTTATTTTGCGATCACATGCCATTGCAGGTAACCTCCCTCTCCAATTGGTCAGATTTTGTTTAATAATGAACTTAGCTTTTCGTTTCGTTAAAATCTATCAAACTTCAAAAGGAGAGTTTTTTTTTTTTTTTTACCGTAGATATTATTCTTAGATAATTTTAGTTGGGGTTCGGTCAAGGTAGATCCAAAAAACACAAATTTAAAAAATGTATTTTTTAATAAAGGATTATCTGCCGACGTTTCGGCTTACATTGTAAGCCATCTTCAGGGCTATCATGAAGACGAGAGAGGACGTCCTGTCCCTAAGTTCACATTTCCATGACTGAGGCACGCAACAAGACCTCACAGATCTTACCTGCAGTCTCGCCGCCACTTGTCACCAACATAACTTCACCAACTAAAAGTACATCGGATACTACCAGCCAGGCAGACATCAACACACCACTAAAGGTAGATGGTTTTTTTCGTTACTTTAAAACCAAATACCCCTCACTTATTAAACCCCTTAACAAAATTATAGTATTGCATAAGACATTAGCCTCCAACAAGCAACAACTAATATTTCTGTTAAAATGTAGGGCTCAAAAAGTTTTCCCCAATTTATTTTTAGATGATTTTAGTTGGGGTTCGGTCAAGGTAGATCCAAAAAACACAAATTTAAAAAATGTATTTTTTTAATAAAGGATCCCATTCATGAAAATGTGAACTTAGGGACAGGACGTCCTCTCTCGTCTTCATGATAGACCTGAAGATGGCTTACAATCTAAGCCGAAACGTTGGTAGATAATCCTTTATTAAAAAATACATTTTTTAACTTTGTGTTTTTTGGATCTACCTTGACCGAACCCCAACTAAAATCATCTAAGAATCTATCAAACTTCATTTGAATGTGACACATAGAGTGTTAACCTGCACACACACACACACACACACACACACACACACATAAATAAATATTAATAAATAAATATANCATATATATTCTACATACATATACCCTTGTTGATAAATAAATATATACATATATATATATATTGTACTGACTATAATTTTTGTTGTCTAGGAGGTAGAATGAGAGGAAATACGGAAAAATGAGTAATGAGAACTGCCTGAATAGCTTACATTAGCCTTGGAAGTGGCTGCTGAAAAGTAGGATAGTTTGGAAATAGAAAGGAGTCTTGGTTATCTGGAGTGTGATATACATAGGTCCTGACATAAACCACCAGTTCAATTGTTTATTTGACTTCCGGCAAGGTTACGCTCCGTAGAGACCATGCCCGCATACTGATACGCAGCAGGATCCTAATGGTCCTTGTAATTTTCCTTTTGAATAAACGTGAAATCTTTTTATAGAGAAAGGATTAGTCATAACAAAGTCAATCACAACCGTAGCGGAAAGGTAAGAACTTTCTCTCTTCTTTTTCTGATTCATTCTAAGTATCATTTATTCATACTAATAGAAAGATTCAAAAATATCGCTATGCGTAAACTGTATTAACTTATTACATTATGTTCACGTAGGCTTCGACGGTCGTCAGAAGTATTTACGTGTCTTCTTCCGGGTTGGACCGTGTCAATTTGTTGATATTTGCCGAGCTTTCGCACATCATGTGATGGCTTCTTCAGGGCTGAAAAGAGAATGAGAGTTGTAAAAGAGAGATTTAAAATCCAGGTGGTATATAATTACCATGTTTTATACACCAGGTGGTGTATAATCCTTATAACCTGGATTTTAAATCTCTCTTTTACAACTCTCATTCTCTTTTCAGCCCTGAAGAAGCCATCACATGATGTGCGAAAGCTCGGCAAATAACAACAATTTGACACGGTCCAACCCGGAAGAAGAAACGGTAAATACTTCTGACGACCGTCGAAGCCTACGTGAACAT